>JAECUM010007941.1:0-21881 GCA_016617855.1 Megalonaias nervosa | reverse complement strand
GAAAACGTGAGACTTAATTACTGTAGATTTGCATTCAAATTATATTACTTTTATAGCAGGCGAATATTGGATACTTCCAATGGGCGGCATTTATTTCTTACTCGTCTTCATATATTCGTCAGCAAAAAGCTTACGTCGATTGCGACTTCTCGAAAAATGTCAGAAAAAGCCGTGAGTTGTATAATTATACATTTTCTCGCATTTGGATATTTAAACTTCTATTGAATAAAAGAAATCCACTTTTATTAGTATTTGCCTCATCTTTGTATCAAACTGAGACAGGAAGGTCTGACTGAGATTTTGGCGAGCGTATTAAACACATTTATTTTCGAAATATATTAGTACTTTTATGTATGCAAGCTGGACACTTAAGTGCAGGTATAACGACGAAGCATTGAAACTAGTGTGACAAAATTATAGTAAGACTTGCAACATATGGTGTAGTTAAGTTCACCATAGCTCTATAAGTCCGTCGCTATTTTGCTAACTGTATGATTTATGAGCTATGACCAGACGCCCATAAATTCTCATTAGAATTGCTAGATCCGGTTGATCTGGAGCTCGATTCTAGCTTTTCGGTATTTATCCCTCGCTTTTGACTCGATACAAATTGGTTGTCCTTTACAAAACCATTTTTATGTTACTTCCCATCAAGAGGAATAGCTTTTATGACCATATGTGCCATTTTAAAAGCCCAATGTCGCCGTTACATGCAAAACGTTGTATATGCCAAATGTACCTCAATAATGCTGAATCTTGAAATATATCGGTGCTTAACATGGTTGCGTGCCGTTGTCCGTTCGTATGTTTGAACAGCAGTACATCCGCTGTACATCGATTAAGCGCGATTGCGCAAACAATATTAGAGTCATGGAAATATAGATAGCTACCACAGTCACAGGTAGATGGCCTTAATAAATTTTCTGGAAAATGTATAAATGATTCAATTTATTACACTTTGATTTTTTGTTTTAATTAGATGTCATTGGCAAAAATCTTTTAGCACGTGTAGGCATGAAATACATGAAGCAGCTACGTGTATTACAATTTTTAAAAACAGTATTAATAACATATTTTGAACATTTTGGACTTTCTTTTCCATTTAGGAAAAAAGAAGGATAAAACACCCCCACATTTCTCCTTGACCCTAGCATACATCATATGAGGTACAAAAATCAAATTTGGTATGTATGATTTCAGCCCATGATAATATTTCCACAAATCTCTCTACGTATTTACTTTACTTCTGTTTTGACTGTCATAATATTTGTCGGCTTTGTTTTTCAGTTAAAATAAACTCAAAATCACCGGAACGCCAGCCTCAGGTCCAGATCTTCTAGAACGGGCAACTCTGCCGAAAATGTATATGCACTCGAGTTTATTATAGGAGTCCCCTAACATCAGTTAAATCGCAATGGGCTTATAGAGTTAACATAATCTCAACTTCATTTGCCCTTCTTTCAGATGCATACTGGCAACGTCCTACAATACAAGCTGTGCATTTGCATACTTCTGTTTTCCTTAAATTTGCCCAATTGATCATAGTCTTGTCGTCTGATAACTGTCATATTCGGCTAAACGTGGCATTGATGAAAGTGTTTTTCTTTTCAATGCCACGTCATGTCCTGCAAGCACGAAAAAAGTTTTAATTTCAGCATATACGGTTTAGATATGCTCGTATGCCATGTCAATACAATTTTTGAACCGCATTGAGCCATAACTTCAAACATTAGTGATAATAATTACGATCAGGAAGAAAGTATAATAACATATGTGTGGACGTTTCTTTAGACAGCATGCATTTACTCTCTTATTGTTCATTCAATATTGATCTTCGTGTGTTGGCGGTTACATACAACTTTCAGGCCTGCTTAGTAACTAGCGCTATGTTTTGAACAATATGCACATGACGACGTGCGACAAATGGTAAAAATACGCAGTTTGCTCCAATCGATTTCTTATTCCTGTATTGAAACAAACACTGTATTTTGTTGTCTGGCAATATTCTCTGTTCATCAGCAATTTTACGGTACTGGCATGAAACAAAAAAGATGCGCATTTGATGAGTTATGTTTTGTTGCTTTGTCATAGTATTAAATATATATTGAGCCTTTATTCTTCATGTAACATCGTGTGCAGTGATTGAGAGGTCATTGTCTGAGAGCCTTCATATCCACTTAAAATGTGAACCAATTATTTTGTTTCCTGGCGATACAGTGGAATGTGCCCATTAGGACTTTGACCGTCCTAGCGAATACATTACATTGTAACGATTGTTTTCTGCTGCGAGAATCTAAACAATCTCTTCTAAATACCATTTCCTGTTTTCAAACATAAAAGTCGAAGCCATGACATTTAGGTTAACCCATTCTGTATGATCAATACGGCTGCTTCTCACCACTTTGACGAACCCTTGACTCTCATTGATGCAACCTTACTCCAGAATTCATTGACATCTTTCTGTTTAGAGTGTTGGATTCTTAGGTTCAATTTCTTTCTTCCTTGGGATTTCAGTTTATTTAAAAAGAACGTTTCCAAATCTAAAACTAAAATTTAAATTAATATTTCAGCCTCCTTAACTTGCTTCATTCGGTACTGAACATATACGTCTGCCACCTTTAGAGCACGATAATTGCCGCCTTGTTGAAAGTTTAGCGTGTTAGAACTATTGATCCTGCGACTCGTGGTGAACTTGACTACACCTGAAGGTTGCCCCAGTATCCGATCAGTTTGTCAGAGAATGAGGGGGGGGGTGTAAGAAGGCGAAAAGCCTTTTCGTGTACAGTGCCTAAAACCTTTGCGTGTACAGTGCATCAGGCCTTTTCGTGTACCATACCTAAAGCCTTTTCGTGTACAGTACCTAAATTCTCAACCTCTGTCGTCAACAATGCTGTAAGGGTATCCAAAATATACGGCTGTATTTCTTCAACTGATCATGAGAACATTCTTCAAACTGTTTTAAAAGGTAATTCATTAATGTTTCATCATCATAATCATCATTAATCCCTTAACCCAAGAGGTCGTTGGGGCACCACAGTTGACTTTGCAACCAATTCTCTCCATCTTTCCCTGTTCTCTACTGCCCTTTGGGAGTCTCCAAATCCCATGCCTGTCCTCTACTTAATGTTGTCTTCCCACCTCTTTTTCTGTCTGCCTCTTCTTTTGCACCCTCGCACTGTGCCTTGCAAGATTGTGTTTGTCAGTCCAGATGATCTTGAGACATGACCGTACCACTTCACTTCAATTTGCGCTTTTTTACAGTGGTCAAGAGGTCTTTATAGGATCTGATGGCTCGTTGGATCCTGTTGTGGACTTCTTTGTTGGTTACGTGGTCAAAGTATGAGATGCCCAAGATCTTGCGGTAGCATCTCATTTCGAAGCTTTGTATCCTTCTTTGTAGACCTGATGTGAGCGTCCATGTTTCACAAGCATATAGAAAGATGGATATGACAATCGAGCGCATCAGCCTTATTTTGGAACCAAAAGCAATGTTGGTATCTTTCCATATTGGTCTAAACCTTGTTATTGCTGCTGTTGTCTGGGCAATCCTGAATAGCAGTTCTGGTTTGGGGCCCCCATCTGTGATAATTGATCCCAAGTACTTAAAGCTAGTGACTCTTTCCAGCTTCTGTCCATTAACCTTTTTTTCCTGCACTGATGCCATTGGTGTTGTTTGTCATCAGTTTGGTTTCTTCGGCGCTAATCTCCATACCGTAATCTGTGGAGGTTGTGTCGAGGCACTCAGCCAAGTCAGCCAGTTGTTTTTCATCTCTGCTAAACCATCAATATTATTAATGTTTCAGAATACTTTAAGACTATGTCACTGAAGCACTGTAGCATTATCAGAAACTTTCTTTTTAAAACATTATGTTCTTCGAAGCTTTATACGACATCAATGCACAATTTTCATGTCTGAATTTATTCCAGGAAGCAATAGTACAAACATGAACCTTTTTACAAAGCGAAACTATTTCCGTCTGGGATATTCTTCCAATCTGAATGTGACGTGATCAAAGATTCGACATACAGCTAGAAATAAAGTGCTGTTTTCTTCTGTTTTATAACGTCTGCTCGTTACTTCTAGTCCAAAATGTACACAGTTTAAATATTTCTGAATATGTCGTTAATATGACACGGCATGTCTATGAGTACGATAAATATTTCGTTAAATTTACAACTTTCGACTTAAAAATAAACAATGTACAGCAGCAGATTAGAAATGGTCTTAGTTATATTTTCTATGTTCAGTATTTTAATCTATATTTCCTGATTTTTATGGGTTATTAACCGAAATTAAATTTGCTTTAAACCTTTCAGAAGTTAAACATTGAGCATGCACATTGAGCAAATACACTGGAGTGCTGATAGTGAAACATTTTATAGAAAAAGTGCAATTACTTATCGCATGGTCCCTATAGAGTCATTACTGTGTCCATATGATTGAATGAAACACATTTCCTGGAAATGAGGGTTTCAGTTCACTACGTGTATCGCATTATATCAAGTTCATATTTGAGCAACTTAATGTATAGACCCGATTAACAATCATACAGAGACTACCATATTTACCCATTTATTAGTCGAAAAAATTCTATCTTAGTACAAAACGTAGACATTTCGTACATTTAGATGAGACCCGAATGGATAGTTTGCATAAGGGGATGCGTGGGATGTTAAACTTCTTGTAAGATCTTCGACTGCTGGTAACTATTCCAATGGCATTTTATGAGGGAAGTTGATTACTTTATGCAAATGTGTTTTATGGGATGTTGATACTTTTTTTTTACAGGTTAATCATTCTGAATAACAGTACAAGCTTCATAGATAAAAACTAGGATTATATCATTTTCTACACGCTGTGATTTATTTAACTTTCCCGTCTGGTACTAGGTTGTCCTACACAAATGTTTTCATTGCTATAGGGTGTGTATTAGTAGATAATATACCTCTGTACCAGTTTAATCTACAATGCCCTGCAGAAAATTAACCACATGACCTGCAAAAATAACACATTTTTCCAGACATTTCCATCTCTACCATCGTCTTTTATAAATTACACTTTAAACTGAAATGTTGCTGCTGTTGTTGTTGTGGGGCTTAACGCCATTTTTCAGCACACGATAGGCTAAACATGGCGGCCAGTATTAATAGTGGAGGAAGAAACCGGGAAATCCGCGGAAAGAACCACCGACCCACGAGAAGCTACTGGCAAGCTTTCTCACATATCCACATTCGCCGAATCTTAGACTCGAACCCACGCAGACAGAGGTGAGATGGCAGTGATCCGTAACGGAGAGCGCTTTAGACCACTCGGCCACTCGGGGCCCCAAACTGAAATGTACATTCATGAACCAACTCAAAATAAATGAGCTTTTGAACCGGCTGCGTTTCTAGTTATCATTACGGAACGCCTTCCACTTACAAACGAATGAAAAATAGAAAGAATTAAGAGAGAATACAGAAACAAATACAGAATATAAACGTTTTCAAAACAGTCGAACACCAAAGAAACAATAAAAAAGAAAACAACCACCCACCCCACCCCACCCCGAAGTGCTGAAATATACAATAACCTACCAATTCACTGAAATGCTTGGAAAATGATCAAATGTAAATATGGCATCAAACGTCATGATTTTGAATTAGGAGACACAGGGTTAGAAACAGGTAATTCACTAAAAACAAAAAGTTGTATTTCCACCAATTTCCTAATTGCATATAATCCATAACCAAAGATATTGCAAAATCTTTTTCTCTACACATGAGTTAAACAAAGATTTATATTGGGTAAAGAACTATATAAAGTCTAATAATACAAGAGGAATGATACCCAAATTAAGTACCTACTAACACCAACGGTTTTGTACTATTAAGACAAATAGTGTAACAATGCGAAACAAAACACCTTAAGGCCATTTGAACAGGTTAGATCAAAGTACACCGTTGATAGAATTTCATTACAGTGTTACTTGTAGGCTGGTAAAAAAGTAAGAAAGTAAAGAGTGAAGCCAACAAGCTTTGTAAAATTTAACAAGATAATTTATTTCCCTAGAAAACAAGGCAAAAGTATGAAAAAGGACTTACGGTTTGTGAATCTACTCCAAAGTTAATCCTAGAATTTAAAAATATAAGTCCTATCACTAACACGTTCTAATTCAATCAAAGTTTGAATCCCGATGAAGTTCCAAGACGGAAGGTAATGATGTCTTCAATTTCCTGTTTTGTGTTGATGTGTCAACAGTTCCTTGTTGAATTTTATGAATCAAGAATAATATTCCGGCTTTAGAATTCCGAATAATTTCCAATAAATGTCTTTGTCCGAGAATTTTGATGAGCACTGGTATTTTCCAGGGAATATAAATTATTAAATCCAAAAAATAGAAGAATTTTAAATCAAACTGGCAACAACAAGACAAAAACCTTGAGCGCGAAGGTGTAAATTTACAAATGACTAATCCACTACAAAACATCTGTTTTAACCCTTAACTAAAACGCAGTTTAGACTCCGCGATGGGTCACGTGATCACTTAGTTCGAACAGCGCAGTAAAAATACGCCAATTAGCAAGTAGGCTATACGGGTTCGATCATACTGAAGGAATCTTACTATAAAATTAAAAAATTTAAAAAAACAAACAACTATTTACAATAGAGTTGACACGCAAGCCAAGTATGACATTGATTACGACCAATGATTTTCACTCTGTGTTGACAAATTCTGAATCAAGGTCAGCTAGAATTACAACGTAGCAACACTACTTCGTTTTGATCAGGCTAAAAAGAACTGAACTGAATTTTCTGGAGAAAATGTCAATAACAGTGAATAAAGTTATCATTACAGTAACATGTGATGAAATAAAAATAAAATAAAAAATTTAAAACTAACACAAAAGTTCTTAAATTACATATGCGTAACACTTCCCCCATAAAGAAAAAGAAAGATTTATATAATAAAGCTTTCTTTTTACCATATGTTAATTATACATGAGGTAAAACAAATTTACATAAGAAGATCTCTTATGAATATAAAAAGTGTGCATGAAATAATATTTCTATACACGGGAAAGTGCATCTGCAATTAAATTGTCTTTTCCTTTGATGTGCCTGATGTCAAGATTACATTCCTGTAACAACAAACTCCACGTTAATAATCTTTGATTTTTGTTTTTTCATCTTGTCGATGAAAGTAAGGGGGATGTGATTCCTAAACACAATAATCGGAGAAGGAGCTGAACTAAGGTAACCTTCAAAATGTTGTAATGCCAAAATTAAAGCCAAACATTCTTTCTCGATTGATGAGTAATTTCTTTCGTGCTTATTTAATTTCTTCGAAAAATAGCACACTTGATGATTAACACCATTTCTATCTTCTTGAATCAATACTGCTCGAACCCCAACATCACTTGCATCAACAGTTTAAATGGTTGACTGAAATTTGGAGCTGTAAGAACTGGTGCGCCTATAAGTATGGCCTTTAACTTATCAAAAGCCTCCTGACATTTTTCATTCCAAAGAAACTTGTTTTTCTTGCTCAATAAATTTGTCAGGGGTTCAGCAATATTAGAAAATTGGAACAAAATTTCCGATAGTACCCAGCCATACCTAAAAATCGCATCAGTTGCTTTTTACTGACAGGCACAAGGAAATCAGAGAAAGCCTTGACCTTGGCATCTATAGGTTTAACTTGTCCATGTCCCACAGTATGTCCTAGAAATGTTACAAAAGCACGGCAGAACTCACTTTCAGATAAATTGATTGTCAAATTTGCATCAGTGAGTCTGTCAAAGAATTTCTGAATTGTTGCTAAGTGTTTTTTCCAGATGTCATTGTAGATGATGACATCATCAATATAAGCATCACAATTATCTAGACCAGAGGTAATCATATTCATCAACGTTGAAAGGTACTTGGCGAACCCTTCATCCCGAACGGCATTACTTTATATTGATAAAGTCCATCGGGAGTCACGAGTGCCGAAATTTCCTTTACCCTTTCCGCTAGTGGAATTTGCTGAAATCCTTTCAAAAGGTCAAATTTGGTGACGTACTTGACATTTCCAATTCTATCAATATAGTCATCGATTCTTGGTAATAGAAATGAATCTGTTTTTGTCACACTGTTCACCTTCATGTAATCAGTGCACATACGGAAAGTTTTATCTGGTTTCGGAACAAGTATACATGGTGAACTCCAGTCACTTTTACTGGGCTCTATGAAATCATTTTCCAGCAAATACTGAATTTCCTTTTTCAAGTACTCCTGTTTGAGAGGGATCATCCTGTATGGGTGTTGTTTCACAGGTTTGGAATTCACAATATCAACGTCATGAAAAATTTTGTTTCTCCTCGTAGGAACATCTGGAAATAAGTGCTCATATTCGAATAATAACTGTTTAAGTTCATTCCCATTCTTGTTGCAAATGCGAAAGTTTCTGGTCCCAATTATTCATAATTTCCGAATTCCGAAGGTTTTATCACTCCAAAATCAGTAGAGTCCGATTGAATTCCTTCACTTAAATCCTCAGTTGGTGGGACAGGTAAAGATAAATTAATTGCATGATTTGCCTGGCTATATCTACCAATATATTAGTACTCCATTAATTTTTTTAGATCAGAGTACTATTATTATAATTTAATTCATTCATTTTCTTCTTAAGTTTGTAGGGGCCGTAAAATTTAATTTGAAGAAAATTTTGAAGAATGAGCAAGAGAGAATGAACTCTATTATAAGACTCAAGTGTTCTCTCCATTAGAGATCTGTGAAACCATAATTTCACTTTTGACTTGAATTGCTGAGTGCCAAATTCAATTATAGCTAGCTGGAAAATTCCAGACATAAAATTTGACCCTTGATCCGATTGGACAGATTTATGAAGGCCAAATTTATGAAAGCTTTTGCTATAGTTTTTGTTTTAATATTCCTCAAAGGAATTGCCTCTGGAAATCTTGCTGACGCACACATAATGGTCAACAAGTATTGGTTGCCTGATTTGGTCTTAGGTAAGGGACCAACACAATCTACCATTATTCTGCTAAATGGTTCGACAAATGCAGGAATTGGTTGCAGATGAGCCTTAGGTATCTTCTGATTGGGTTTTCCTAACATTTGACAAGTATGACAAGATCTACAGTATTTACAAACATCACTTTTGATTTTTGGCCAATAAAAGTGAGTCAAGATTTTGTGATAAGTCTTATTAGTCCCTAAATGACCAGCCAGAGGAGTTTCATTGGCCAAACTAAGTATTTCCTGTCTGTAAGATTTTGGAACTACAATTTGATAGTTCACTGACCACTCGTTACCAGCAGGTACCTCGGGAGGTCTCCGTTTTCTCAGAAGAATTCAATTTTTAATGAAATAACAGACAGGTACTTCAGTGGCTTCAGTTTCACTAATTGCCCTCTGAAACAAGCAGGAGATCGCAGGATCTTTTTCCTGTTCGACGACAAGTGATTGTCGTTTGTCATCCTGATTAGAAAAAAGAGAGTGAGTAGTTTAAAGAGGATCACTGTGATCAATACCTTTTGATTGATCCAAACAAGGAGTGAAAGTGACCTCATCATAAGCCGGACCAATACATGTGTCAGCTAAAGGAATATTTTCCTTATCAAAATCATTCTCAAGAGCTTTCTTTACCATAGCTCTAGTAACTGCACAAACTGGGTATAAATAAGGAAATTCTTTTTCAATAGGATCAACTTTCTGATCTAAACAAAGCTTGTCAGTTACGAATGTATTAACCACAACCTTGTCTCCAGCTATGTCGTTGCCTAGTAATAAATGAGTACCCTCAACGTGTAAAGAAGACACTATTCCGACTGTCGCATGTACTGAAACTAAGTCTGATGACAAATTTACACAATGGAGAAGAACATTAACAAAGCCGCACTCTACTCCCTGAATGAGAACACCCTCATTAGAAGAAGACGTCTCAGAAAAAGGCAAAGTTCCTGATAATAAAAGACTCTGAGAAGCTCCTGTATCCCTTAATATTTTAATAGGGATAGGATTGGCCAAATCACCCAAGAGTGATATAGAACCCTTCGACATGAATGGTTCATAATTCTCCATAATAAAGTCAGACTGGGGTTTATTTGACCCAACAAATGTACTGCTTTTAATACATGACCGTGACCGTGACCTCTTGGAAATAAGAGCATTTGGGATAGGTCTATCTTGATTCTGATGGTTATATTTCAATTTGAAGCAATGAGAAATAACGTGTCCTTTCTTCTTGCAATAGGTACACGTAGGAAGAGACAATGATTTTGAATCAAGCTGATCAGAAGCTTGATTTTTAAAAGTTGTACCAGACTGAGTTTTAAAAGGAGTCGTATTAGGCTGAAATACCTTTCTACCAGTAGTCAGCACTCTGCTCTAGTGACAGTGAAAAATAAATATCTCTAGCTCTACCAATAAGTACACATTGTAATAATAGAGTCCAATGCTTCCTTGGCCATTTCAAATTTTCTGCAATTTTTTTCAAAGCGAGGAAAATATCTGTCTACTTCTTTTACCAGAAAAGGGCACTACCTTGATATTTTTGAAAACATCAAAAGTAGGAGAGTCTTTTCCTTTTGCCAGCTCAAATCCCGGACGAGCCCCTAATTTCTTTGTTACGTGTAGGCTCGTACAAAAGTAACAAAGAAAAGAGTGAAGCCAACAAGTTTTGTAAAATTTAAACAAAATAATTTATTTCCCTAGAAAACAAATTGCATGTGTTGGATGATAGCCTTGAGGACGATCTGCCCTCGACCTTGTAGGAAGATATTAATTTTCCTATGAGTGTCTCATGTGACTCCATAATCCGATAACTGTCGCGATAATCTCAAGTGTGGGACTTTGTTAAATGCTTTAGAGAAGAGTGGTCCAACTAAAGGCATCCTGGCAAAAAGTGGCCCACATGTAATTTTTTGTCTCGCGCTCATTCAAAAAGTCCATTCCATAATTATAGGCTATGGCCCACAAACTTTACATTTTTGGTCTCTGTTGCCCACGTTGTTAAGCATGTTGGACCACTCTACTTTAGAGGTATACACTATGGTCAGTGGTCATGAATCACTGTATTTCAGGGGACTTTATACTTCTGAATCCACTCTGGATTCCGTTCAAGATATACCGGTTGTCAATGTAGTCCATTATATGGGAGAATATGATGTGTTCCAAGATTTTTGATGCAACCCGAGTTGGTGGCACAGGTCGATAGAGTCAGATGGCACTTACGATTTGTCAAGAGACTGCTCATAGGTTCAGATATGGACTGCTGCAAAGTTTTTCACAGTCTCTTTAATGACTAATATTGTCATCTTATCGGCAACACATTCTTTACTGTAATTCCAGTTTCTAAACGGAGATTTTAATTTCTCTGGTAGAAATATGGATCTTTGGCATGGGTTAATATAAGATTCATTGTTATCCACGATGTTACACGTATCTTCCATTGTTAAAAAACAATGTGACTTGTTTACTCAATATATCTTCTTTGTTCCGTGCAGCTTCCACAGCTGCGCGATTCAGTTTTAACAATCCTAGGTTCATGGTGTTTGTTTTATAGATTTTATATGTTTCCAAAATTATCTTTGATTTACTGTCGAATTCTGGGTCCATTAATTTGTATAGCTGTGTTACGATGCATGTAGTTTATTCTTTACTATCCAGCGAAGGACTTAAATCATTTGCTGTCTAAACCGGATTTGTTCTATTTGCTTCTTTGTAAAGTCTGCTCTTATTTATTATTTTTTTGTTTGTTTTGAATCTCTGGTGTTATGTATGGAACGTCTGGCTGACTCTTGCCTTTTTTGTTTTGGATATGTCTTTCGATAATTTGAAAGATATCGCCTTTAAAGCTATTCCAGGCGTTTTCCACTAAAGAATTCTCAGGATCATGGATTATATATTTTTCTCTAATAACTGAATATTTGCTACTGATTTTATATTACTTCTTTTGCTTGCAGTTAAACGAAGTTATCTTAGGATTTTTGGACTGAATTGGCCTAAATAATTTGACTATAGACAGTATATCACCATCCCTCATTTCGACTGAAGGCCAAATGAAGTTTGTTTTTTGTTTTTTAAAAACAAAAAAAGACCTTGATGTAATCATCAGGTCAAATACAACACCCTGTCTCGTAGGTCATATATTAATCTGTTCAAGAGTACATTCTTTCACTATTTTCGTGAAACGATCACAGTGGAATTTTTTCTGGTTCCAGAGATTGCACTTCCTATAGACCAGTTTGTGGTCTCCAGTTGTTTTTTTACGAATACCCATGTTATCTCGCAGTAGGAGTTGCGTTCTTCTCACTCTTGTCTAGTTTGACCAAGATGGTAACACCTCCACCACCTTTATTTGCCATACTGTTTTTATCTTTCTCGAATACTTTACATAGGTATTTACTTGAGATATTACTATGAATAATATCAGCACCATGATACTTCTCGTTCATCTGTGTTTCATTTAAATTAGGCGACATACTCAACATTGCCTTATATATGTCTGTTTTTTTTTATACCCTTGCATGTTGAAGCTTTTTAATGGCATATTAACAGGTGAGTTGTTATCAACCCTCGAAAATCCCACTAGCAAGCTTGCAATTTGCGAGTGATAAAAATGTCATTTGCGTACTCAGAAAATAGCAAGTAGGCTATCATACGGCGATATTTTGCACAAAAATCGTGATTTTCTATGTACTTAAATAATTTATTTACTGGCAATCAGTTTGACTAGCGTTTTCAGTTTAGACGCTAGTCGAGATTGCCGAGAACATGGAATTATAAAAACAGTAATAATGTACTTACACGTCTTGAATGCACGCCATGCACGAGCGAGAGGCATGCATAGAGGCATATTCGGCGCATACATACTCACCCTTTTCGGCGTGTTGTCAACTGTGCATCTGTACCAAAGTAACTCGGCAATATTCGGATCAGTTCGGATTCAGAAGAGTCGATTGCGTCAGCGGCAAGCACCCTGTCCCGCTCAGACATCACGTGGGTATCACGTGCTGTGTGTTAGTTTCCGCGTGATTTGTTTTAAGTTCGTTCTTTTCTATTTTGTGTTCACAGTTTCTTTTACTCGTCCCCCACTTCGCTGGGCATCCTGTGTTTGGGTTATTAATTATTATTTACAGTGATATTTTAATATAGCTATCTAAAATAGAATTCTAAATAATTAAAAGTTTCTAGAAGCCCAGCTTCTGTTGCTGTCTCATCTGCATCGTGTGAGCGAGGGTACTGTTTTGTAAACAGAATTAAAAAACAAAACAAAGATTGGCTCTAGACACTTCCACCCTGCGTGATCTGCTACACCTGGTTGTTAACGGACCGCCGGCCGAGATTTACGATCCCAATCAAGCCATCGACAAATGGTACTTCACGGCTCCAGGCAAACGTCACGTGGGCGGACATAAGCTCAAGCTTGTAGTGCCTGATTTATAGGTTAGGTACAATATTTTTTTATAAAAACTGCAATTATTATGTTGAAAAAAAGAAGTAATAAAACCGAAGTATTTATTATTATTAAAACAAAGACAAATATGTAATATCAGTTTTCTTTTGTTTACCTGAACCTATTATATATTCGATGTTTACAGTTGTCGTCGTCCTCCTCCCCCACGGTCCCCGTTCGCCCCTCCCCCCCCCCCAACCCGGTTGTTGGCATTCTTTGGCTAGCGAGTTGTCATAACAAACTGCTAGTTACTCATAGCTACAATTTTCGAGGGCTGGTTGTTATAGCCTGGGGTGGACTTTATGGATGTAGTGATTTTGGTGTTCAAAAAGTTGATGAGCTAGTTTCAGGGTGTTTGATGTTGACATTTGATGTGCGTTTCACTTTCAGGACTAAATTCGTTGAATGAAAGCTCTGAAAAGATGGTGCCGTGGCTTTGATAAGGTTTGGGCATGTACCTACAAGTATGGTTAAAATGTTGAAGGTTTCACTTCTGGCTGCACTTTGAAATGAATCGGACAAGGGTGACTCGTGATTTACAGAGTGCATACCATCCAGGTTTACACACTACGAGGATGACCCTATTTTGAACAAAACGGCACAAGCGTCGCATTGCATAGCTTTCAGCTTACAATCTTTCCAGACATATGTCCTTTACGAACCGCATTTCAATGCAACTGCGCAATTCTCTCCAATCTGATTAAAATCAAATCTCCACTTCACGCAACGGAGATCTGATTTTAATCATATTGCAGTTCTCTCTATCGACAGCGGAATACTTATTGGGGCTCGGGAAGGGAGGGCATCATTAGGGGCTCATAGTGGGAGCTATTCCTTTCCGTAAATGATGCTGTTACCAATCGATTTTATTTTTTATACGCCTGTCTCTTATCAACTTTGCAAAAAGGTCTAAGAAGTAGCTACTTCACTGATGCTACATTGAAGCTCAGTTACTGCTTTTCGCTTTAATCAAGCAACACAATTGTTTTATTTTTAATTTGGTGAAGTATTTCTCTTTAAGAAAGCAGTAGTGGTTTAAGTACAAGACATTGGTGAAATGGACTTTGAATTGCATATACAATCTGTGCCATTGTATCCTAATTACGTATGAAGACTTCTATTGATTTCCGAGCTGAGTCATTAACGTATGATTATTTAAATGTAAAGGTTTTCAAGGTCCAGTTTTCTGCGTCTCCACGAGTACGTTTGTTGTATTAGGGATGCGGTCTTATGTATATAATGCTTATTAGGGAAATTGTCCACTTTTTATAGAATATTTATTCCTTTTACGGGACAAACATTTGATTTACTTTTGAATCTTGGTCTCTAAATATTCAAGATCAATACTGAGATAGATGGCTCCACAGGAGAACTTAAAATTGTAGTCAGAATATCACGTAAATTTGCAAAACATGTAAATGTCTCATTCACTGCTTTTCATTTTCATCTCCATTCATTTCAATATTTACCAGATGATGTGATAACTATTTTGTAAATTTCCATTTTAAAAGTTTACGCATAAATCCATCGAGTCCCTAAAATACTTGTTTGCACTATTAATGATTGAATTAAGAAACAAGAAAACAAACAATACAAGGAACACAGCCCAGTAAAAACTAATGAGATATTTAAATCGCCGAACACACAAAGAAGAAGTCTGCAGAAAAGTAACATTATTTAGTTTCTATCCCTATCCATCTTAAACGGTATAGGACTAGCTGATCCTAGGTCAAGATGTCCGACGGGCAGGCCTGGGGATAAGAATTATGAAAAAATTATATTATATATATATATATATATATATATATATATATATATATATATATATATATATATATATATATACTAAATTATAAATCGAAACAAAATGGCTTCATTCGTGACTGGAAACTTTATTTATCAGCTTTAGAATGTCAATAATGAAGTATGGCCATATGTTAGGAAATGAACCTATAGATCCTAAGACTCAGTAAAGTAGACCTTGTCAGAAATTATTTGCCAACAAACTGTATTATTGTTGTCACTGTAAATGTTTATTATATTTGTTCTAAGTAATGTAGCGAACAGATTTTAAGGCTAGAACTCTGATATAAAACCCAACCGTGACATTCGTCTAGCTAAAGTCATTTCACAAGTGGTAAATGTTATTGTCTGTTAACCTTCCCCTCGGTATTATTCATATAAAAAGCTCGGGATGCAGGTGCGAAAGGAGATCTTGGATATCTGTGATATCTAATTGTTTATAAGTGTGAAACCTGTGTTATTGTATCAAACCCGGTATGCATTCTTTTATTTGAAACATATAATATTCGTGTTTAAACGCCAAATACTGAATGGGCAATACAAGATTTTTAAACGTGAATAAATAAAGATTGCCAAAATCATACCAGTATCATAAGTAACATCATCCTTTATGCTCTGGTTCTACATATAAAACCATGACTGCCATAGGATGTAGTTATGTGCATTTACAGCAATCACAGTGGAGGGAATGTTTGGCTATCTCTATGCTATGAGTTTAAACTGTAGCTTAAATTTCATTACATTTGGTACTAGGGAAACATCCCCAGATCCAAAGCAGAGTTGTCCAACTACAGGCCCTCGTGTCATGATTTGTGTCCCGCGCTCATACAAAACGTAAGTTCTATAATTATGGTATAATTACTATAATATAAATGATGTATGGTCCACGAAATTTACAGTTTTGGTCCATATAGCCCACGGTGGGGGGTGGGGTTGGGGTATATGGTGGACCAACCTGATCCAAACTATACTCATTTTAACAGCGATAAAAATGGGGAAAATTAATATATGCCAGAGCAATGAATACTAGCTTTTAAGAGTGCAATAAATTAATTATTAAATGTAATAAAATGTAATAGCATATTTTTTCAAATGTACCTTCAAACGACCAAGCTGAAGTAGTAGTCTTTTGAGAAATGCACATATGAAGTATGATCAAGCTGTATAACCTGAACCTTAGATTACACACAACAACCATACTAAAAAATAAAGTACCTTAAAGGGTATTTTAACACTACCTAACATATAAAAAGGTCCTCTTAAATAGCTAGGATAACCAGCAAAACATTCTTTTTCTTTTAAACTCAAACCCTGTGCACAATATGAAACTATAGGGCAGACCTTAAGACTAATATGAACATTTGTGGACTTCTTTTCTCATTTTTGTATGATTTTCCGAATAAAATGGTTCATTAAAATTGATGTTATGGATGACAGTAAGTTACTTATGCCTGTCTTGATCTTGTTTGTACAATATGTCTTCTGGCAGTATTAAGTGATGTGTGAAATGTCCTTAATTATGGTCAGTTACAAGATTCTGAATATACAATTTATAAGTTTTAATTTAAAACTGTTGAATTAAATGCCGGAGACTCGAACCCTCGCAAACAGAGGTGAGATGGCTGTGAGTGGTAAAGGCTAGAGCTTTAGACCACTCGGCCACCTGGGGCTCCAGCACTTTTGTGAAAAACGTTCCAAAGCACACAACACTATTGATTGTAAGGAGATAAAACTAAATTAGCATTTTCAAAACTTGATATTAACTCTGCAGACTAGTAGCGACGTTTGCCTTTTCAGAATCAACGAAGGTATTCAGAATCATCATTGTCGATATATTCTAATTACATTGATAAGAAACAATTTGAATGAGAATTGGATTTCGCAGATGAAAAGATAAAGGAGGAGCCGAGCCAGATATTAAATAGAAAAGAAGACAAGCAGGAAGTAAACTTAATATAGGAAATGGCACAAAGAAATAATTAGCGAACATTTAACTTAAATAGTTTTGGACAAAATGGATGCATAAAAAAATAGAAAATAAAACCCCAAGAAAATATACGAATTATTGGAAATGCTAGATCAGAGAAATGTGAAAGGAAAAGCCATACGTAGCAACATTGACATCTTTAATGAGTACATTTCTCGCAAGTGATAATTTAAATGAACTGCCAGCATATTTGAAAGAGGATTGCTTATCACCAAACGGATGTAAATACTTTATTGAGGTTTTATCTTATCAATTCAACATCCAGATAGAGATCGATAGTTTTAATATTAATATTACAACAAAAATACATAGAAAAAGACAAGGCAAACAGATTTAAAAATCTCCATTTTTCTTTTATGTTCTTCTATTCATTTTTATGGCATTTATTTTATTTATGATACGTTTTCACTAGCTAACATATGTGCGTCGGATGCGTAACAAATTTTTTTGTTGTTGTACGGGATCGGTAAGGTAGAAAAAAGAACATTAAATATAGCATGATATATATTTTAGTCTCCGACACCTTAAGAGTTTGTGAAATTAAACCATGGTTGATAATTTATTACTGATCGAACACTAAAAGCTTTGTTGTTAACGTTGAATGTTAACTATGTTGTAAAACAAATAGAAGATGGTAAGAGTAAAAATGAAGAACGTGCTTGAGAACTTAAATCGCCAGAAACAGTAATGTAGCATAAATTCAGCTCATACAGTAAGTTACAGCATGATTTTAATGAGAACACTCAATATTAAAATAGATTCACCAACTAGTATGTGCATATAAGATCATATGCAATTGATTATTCAGACCTCTCCTTTGGCCTAAGTGGTTAGAGCGGCCGCCTCGGATACGAAGGTCACCTGTTCGTCACCGAGTCATACCAAAGGCTTATAAAAATGGTACAAGCAGCTGCCTCGCTTGGCGCTCAGCATTAAGAGGTTAGTGATAGGACTGGTTGGCCTGGTGTCAGGATAATGTGACTAGATGGGACATGATGCTACATGTCCCAGTGCTAGACCTCACCATTAACTGTCACTCTGCAGACATAGTAGCAATATGACCAAAATTGTTAAAGCTATGCTAAAATTCCAAATCACACACACACACACACATACACACACGCAATTAATTATTCAGACTTGTTTGAGTCACATTACAACTGATCACCTCATAGCATAAAGAATATTATCAGACAAAATAATCAGACCAATAAATAAACAGTATAAATACTCCGCGAGTGCTAGAGGACATTGGGCAATTACACAATTACATTTTAATGCTGAAAAACAAACCAAAAAGAAATAGAAAATTAGTGAAATTTGACATGAACCATAAATAAATTGGGCACAGGAATTAAAATTAGCGCCTGAGGCGAAGCTTTCTTCAGCAGTCACCAGATCAACTACAAAGCATGATAAAAATCTTCCATAATGCGTGCTTATACAAGTCAAAATTGTCTAACTGTGAGAGAATTACAAAGTGTACCACTGTTTAATGTTTCATCACGTCTACATCCGACATAACCTCCTCTAAAAACAAACAACGGCGGAATTGCAATAAACAAAATTAATTTTCAATTGATGAAAATTACGAAAAATAAAGAATCATTAGCGCGATAAAACGTTACAGAAGGGTCCGAAAAGTGATAAACAGTCTTCAAGCTGTTAACTGCATAGAGGCTAGCATTGCAACTGCATCAAGTTAAAGCATCTGCTAGTTTAGGAGTTGCTGAAAGAAATAGAGGATTTATAATCCCTCTGGCTTTTGTGGATTTCGTGCAACATTGCTAGGGTTTCTTGTAAAACAGTTTAAGAAAAATTGAAAATAGTACAAATTTTAAACCGAACGAAATTGTAACCTGTGCTACAAGTAAAGTAAGTAGTATTGATTATATGGCGATTAAGGTTATACTCCATAATGAATTAAGTCATGAGGAATCTATAATGATAATTGCAGAGTACTACATAAGCCAGGAGATAAAGAATGCAATAAAATAGAAAATCGGCAACAACGAAAATCAAAAACAGTTTCAACACGTTTTTTAGTTAAATGAAAACCTGCATTACTGTACAAATACAATATGAGAGAAATACACTTTTCAAATGCAGTTGATAACAGAGTTGGTACATCATGCATTGTATTATGGGGAAAGAATTTTGCCATCCGTTATTACGATATTTCAAATGATCACCCCTGCCACATAAATGAAAGAAACAAAGACCCCCAAACCACAAAATAATAATTCAATAACACCACCCCCACCCACCCACCCAAAAAACCCACACAAACAACAGAAAAACAACGCAACCAACAATATACACTCTTATAAATGATGAAAATAGGGACAACATTGAATCGGAATGTTCAAAACATAGTGTCAAAGTTTTCGTAGCTCAGGGAAGTACTTACACAGTATATGGCAGCATGATATATTTGTTTGAGTCATTCACTATTACAACGCATTTCATGGTGATTTCATTTCATGCAACAATAATTTTCAACATAAATAATTGCAAAGGTCAGCATTTACGGGAGGTAACTCTCTGTTCAAGTTATTGGCTCCTAATAGAACGGATGATGCTATAATTAGACACGACACCTGAGTTCCCAAGTAAGCAATATAATTCACTTGAATTCTTCAATAAAAGATTGAGAGAACAAGGGTTAGTGGAACAATATTTAAAAAACTTGGACGAATCTTTTGCCGTATGCGTGATTACACATAACGGTTAGCAAGCAAAATATTGGTTATTTGCTTCTAATGGACCAAATCCCACCGAAAAAAAGACAAAAAGAAAAAAAAAAAAACAAGAAAAAACATTTGTAAAGGGTCATGTGACGAACTACTTTTATAAAAATCTGTTTAACGCAAAAAACGTGTTCACTTCGGTCACACTAACGCAAGAACGTGTTTGCTTCTTAATGTATCTAGCTTTTGCCATTTCTAAAATAGATTGGTTTTATCTTATTGTTTAGAATATATATCTTAGCAATAACATGAATATGCATTTTATGTACATTTACATTTTCTTTTCTCTCTGTCTGCTTGTGTTTTTCTTGCTGAACATAATCTCACTGGTGTCCTGTTACACGCAATCTATTAGCATGTGTGCTTTTCCACTCAGGTCATAGACACGGGAGTACAGTAAAAACATCGTTAACATTTATATTATATAGTTCAGTGTTGCCTATGTAAACTGATGCTTCGATTTATACCCATGTAAATAAACATGTTGGATAATCGTTCAACGGAAATCATTATCTTTTTATTGCTGACATACATGGTTTATTTCTTGGGTTTTCAGTTGATGAAGCAATTTATAGAAGCCAACTAACTACTTCTTTGATGGAAAGAAACATACACACATTAGTCACGTCAGTATTGTCAATTTTTCACTGACATTGATTACATCGGACTTGATCTAAGAAGTATAAACGATAACAGATCGCATGAACTTAAATTAGCCTAAGTCGAATCATGTATTAATTTGTTAGATCAACAGACAAAATGTTCATGCTCGTAAGACCTATATTTATTTTGTGTCTGATGGTCAAATGTAGATTGAAAACAATAAACTTAGATCAGTTCTCTTCTAATGTATTTGGAAGAAGCCCATAACATAATTTTGTATCCAGTCATCAGCTGTGGGAAAACATTGTTTGAAATAAATCTTTAGAGGCATAATGCAAATAGGTTTTTGATTACGTCGTTATAATTTGACCAATAGACCATGACCATGTTAGGTAAGAGTGGTTGACATTTTGAAATACCACGAGTGGGTGAGTGTTCAAAATGTACAACTTTGTGATCCAAGGGTTCAGAGAAATCGGAAAGACACTTTCGTTTTATGTGTTCTGTGTCAAGGAAACAATCAATGGTAACTACTTACACCGAAAATGATCTCATTACGGAAGTTGTATAAAGGGAAATTGGATATACCTTCAATCCGAACAAAATAAAGAAACTGATAATGAGACTAGAGTTCCTTCCATTTCCATACAACGTTCTTATGATGTAATATTTAAGTTGACAACAAAGATAACTTTATAGTCATACAACAGTGTTGGTTTTGGAGACACTGTATAGTCATGCAACGACAATACAATAGTACTAGATATGGCGACACTTTATCGTCGTACAGAACAGTATTATTTTTGGCAACATGAATCCCGTTATTGTATGACCTGAGTAAATTTATCTATTGAAAATTGTCTCTATGTTTAAAGTAACAATTTCGTTAAATTTCGAATTTCTTTAATTTTGATCATATAATACAGTATTCATTTGCTATACTTTCTTTTATCATTTTCAGTCCTGAATGAATACACGCTTTTGCCCTAAACCCAGGAAAGTTCTCTGAATTGTTTAACATTTAAATCTTTCTTGAATAATCCAACAACCTTTGTGTTCGCTTGTTGGATGCCATAGATGTTACCCTTTAAATAGTTACCTGTGACAAAGAACTTTGTATCATCATTTAATTCCCCGTAAATGATTTCTAACCAAACAAGAATGCGCGATGAATCTATACAGGCACAATGAAAAATTATTTTTCACTATATTTTTATTTGTTTTTTCGTTGGCCGCGTACAATTTTTATATCAACAATTTGGATAACACTAGCATCGGAAAATTTTAATTTTA
>JAECUM010007937.1:0-12142 GCA_016617855.1 Megalonaias nervosa | reverse complement strand
CACGTGAAATTGCATTGTTTATTGCAAAATAGCCACGCATTCTTCGTGCGCGTGCATGAAATGACGTTTTGGTTCGGTTTTTAAACACTTAGGTCCCTGTGAAATGTTCAGAGTCGTTCTTATACATTGAGAAGAAGGTATTTTTCTTGTACTGGAAAGAGTTTATATTTTTCTTTACATCTGTAGAGCTCGAGATGTTTCTTGTTATAGATGACAGCTATAGGAGTTCATCTACTTTTTAAACAATAATTTATTTTTCCCTGGAGAACTACACAAGTTGTTTAGGACAAAGACATTCAGTGAAATTCATTCTAAATTGGAATAGTACAGCACAAATTGTGGTTCAACGTGAAATTCTGGACATTTGTGTAAAGACTTCATCTGACGTCATCGTCCTCCATCTTGAAACGACATTAAGATTCGAAACTGGATTCAGTTAAAATTATTTAGTGATAGGATTTGTATTTTTTCAGTACTAGGATAAATGTTTGGATTTTCTTCACAAACTGTAAGTCCTATTTCATATTTTCATCTTCTCACCGTGTTTTCTAGGGAAATAAATTATTTTTGTTAAAACTTACAAAGGTTGTTGACTTCACTCTTTTCTTTTGTTACTTTTAAACGAGCCTATACGTAACATAAAGGAAATTGGGGGGCTCGTCCGGGATATTTGAATTTGGCTAAAATATTTACAAAAATTGTTTTTTGAAATTTAAATTCCCTTGTTTTCAAATTCCAAGTACTATTTTACATTTTGTTTGAAATCTTAAGTGAAAACAATAGGCTTTCATTGGCAATGTCATCAAAAGTGGAAATATTTCTTTCTAATCCAACTCAGGAGCAGTTGGATAGTCTGAGAAAAGATGAGCTGCTTGAACTTGCCAGAAAGTACGAACTTTCTGAAGCAAAAGCTTCCTTGACAAACAAGAAATTAAAAATATTTTGATCTAATATTTGGTAGAGAAGAATATTTTTGACAAAAGTGTTTTGGCATCAGTCAGTAAGTCTATGACAGACACTGACATTAAGGTAATGGTTGTTGTGTGTTGTGTGTTGGATTTTTAACGTTGCTTTAACAATTTTTCAGTCATATCGCTACGATGTCTGCAGTGTGGCAGTTTATAGTGATGTCTAGCACTAAAGCATCATGCCGCAGACATGTAGCATGATGTCCCACACAGTCACATTATCCTGACACCAGGCCGACCAGTCCAAACACTAACCTCTTAATGCTGAGCGCCAAGCGAGGCAGCTATTGGTACCATTTTTGTAAGTCTTTGATATGACTCGGCCGGGGATCGAACCCACGACCTCCCGCATCCGAGGCGGACGCTCTAACAACTAGGCCACCGGAGCGGTCTTAAGGTAATGGAACTAAAAATAAAATACAAGATGGAAATAGAGTTGAGGAAGCTTGAGTTTCAGAAAGATAAAGAAAAAGAATAAATGCATTTACAGAAAGATAAAGAAGATAAACAAATGGAATTACAAAAAGAACAAATGAAATTACAATTTGAAAAAGAGTAGAGAGATAGACAAGAAAGAGAAAACGATAAACAAATGAAATTACAATTAGTAGAGAAGGAGAGAGAGAGAGAGAGGTGGAGGTACAGACAGGAAAAATGCAATTGGAGTTACAAAAAGAACAAATGTAATTAGAAGAGAGAGAGAGAGAGAGAGAGAGAGAGAGAGAGAGAGAGAGAGAGAGAGATGCAAAAGGAGAAGTATGAAAAGGAATTTCAAATTAAAATGAAAGAAATTGAGCTGGCAAGTGAAAGGCAGGATTCCATTTCTCGTACAAATTCAAAGTTTGACATTGTAGGAAATATTAAGTTAGTGCCCCCTTTTGGTGAAAAGGAAGTAGACAAATATTTTATTCATTTTGAAAAAGTTGCTGAAAATTTGAAATGGCCAAGGAAGTATTGGACTCAATTATTGCAAAGTGTACTTCATGGCAAGGCCTGAGATGTCTATATATCCATGTCAGTACATCAAAGTTCTGACTATGATTCGGTTAAGGAATGCATTTTGAAGGGTTACGAGTTAGTCGCTGAGGCTTATCGGGAAATATTCAGAAACTATAAAACGAGCCGATACGTAACACCAGAGCTATGTTAAAGAAAGCTCTTGAGAATGATTTTGATAAGGAAAATATTCCTTTAGCTGACACATGTATTGGTCAGGCTTTTGATCAGGTCACTTTCACTTCTAATTTGGACCAATCAAAATTTATTGATCACAGTGATAATCTTTTAAATACTCATTCTCTTTTATCTAATCAGGGTGATAAACGACAATCGCTTGTCGTCGAACAGAAAATAGATCCTGAGATCTCCTGTTTGTTTCAGAGGGCCATTAGTGAAACTGAAGCAACTGAAGCAACTGAAGTACCTGTCTGTTACTTCATTAAAAATGGAATTCTTATGAGAAAATGGAGACCTCCTGAGGTACCTGCTAATGAAGAGTGGCCAGTGAACTATCAGATTGTAGTTCCAAAATCTTACAGACAGGAAATACTTAGTTTGGCCCATGAAACTCCTCTGGCTGGTCATTTAGGGATAAATAAAACTTATAACAAGATGTTGACTCACTTTTGTTGGCCAAAAATCAAAAGTGATGTTTGTAAATTTTGTAGATCTTGTCATACTTGTCAAATGGTAGGAAAACCCAATCAGAAGATACCTAAGGCTCATCTGCAACCAATTCCTGCATTTGACGAACCATTTAGCAGAATTATGGTAGATTGTGTTGGTCCAATACCCTAGACCAAGTCAGGCAACCAATATTTGTTGACCATTATGTATGCGTCAACAAACTTCCCAAAGGCAATTACTTTGAGGAATATTATAGTAAAAGCTTTGATAAAGCTTTTTACTCAATTTGGCCTTCCCAAATCTGTCCCATCCGTTCAAAGGTCAAATTTCATGTCTGGAATTTTCCAGCTTGTTATGCTTGAATTTGGCACTCAGCAATTCAAGTCAAAAGTGAAACTACGGTTTCACAAAACTTTACTTGAGAGAACATTTGAGTCCTCTAATAGGGTTCATTCTCTGTTGCTCATTATTCACAATTTTCTTCAATTTAGACTTTACGGCCCTTACAAAGTAAAGAAGAAAATGAATGAGTTATATTATAATAATAGTACTCCGGTCTAAAGAAATTAATGGAGTACTAGCATATTGAAAGAGATAGCCTATTAAATCGTACAATTAATTTAGTTGTACCTGTCCCACAAACTGAGGATTTAAGTAAAGAAATTCAATTGGACACCCTTGAGCTTGGAGCAACAAATCTTCGGAATTCGCAAATTATGAAAGATCTAGACCAGAAAGTTTTACATTTGCAACAACAAGAAAGAAGTGAACTTAAACAGTTATTTTTTCGAATATGAGCACTTATTTCCGGATATTCCTTTGAGGACAAACAAAGTTTTTCATGACGTTGAAATTGTAGATTCAAAACCTGTTAAACAACACCCATACAGGATGAATCCTCTCAAACAGGAATACTTGAAAAAGGAAATTCAGTATTTGCTAGAGAACGATTTCATAGAGCCCAGTAAAAGTGATTGGAGTTCACCATGCATACTTGTTCCGAAACCGGATAAAACCTTCCGATGTGCACTGATTATAGGAAGGTGAACAGTGTGACAAAAACAGATTCATTTCCATTACCAAGAATTGATGATTGTACTGATAAAATGGAAATGCCAAGTACGTCACCTAATTTGACCTTCTGAAAGGATTTTGGCAAATTCCACTGACGGAAAGAGCGAAAGAAATTTCGGCATTTGTGACTCCAGATGTACTCTATCAATATAAAGTAATGCCGTTTTTGTGATGAAGGGTTCCCCAAGTACGTTTCAGCGCTTGATGAATATGATTACCTCTGATCTAGATAATTGTGATGCTTATATTGATGATGTCATCATCTACAACGACACCTGGAAAGAACAGCTAGACACGATTCGTTAATTCTTTGAAAGACTCACTGATGCTAATTTGACAATCAGTTTATCTAACAGTGAGTTCTGCCGTGCTTGTGTAACTTTCCTAGGACATATTGTGGGACATGGTCAAGTTAAACCTATTGATGCTAAGGTTAAAGCTATCTCTGATTTTCCTGTGCCTGTCAGTAAAAAGCAACTGATGCGATTTTTGGGTATGGCCGGATACTATCGAAAGGTTTGTTCCAATTTTTCTAATATTGCTGAACCTCTGACAAATTTGTTAAGTAAGAAAAACAAGTTTCTCTGGACCGAAAAATGTCAGGAAGCTTTCGAGAGGTTAAAAGCCATACTCAAAAGTGTGCCGGTTCTAACAGCTCCAAATTTCAATCAGTCTTTTAAATTATCTGTGGATGCAAGTGATGTTGGAGTTAGAGCAGTGTTGATTCAAGAAGACAGAAATGGTAATGATCACCCAGCGTGCTATTTCTCTAAGAAATTAAATAGGCACCAAAGAAATTACTCAACAATCGAGAAGGAATGTTTGGCTTTAATATTGGCATTACAACATTTTGAAGTTTACGTTAGCTCAGCTCCTTCTTCGGTTGTTGTGTATAGTGATCACAACCCCCATACTTTCATCAACAGGATGGAAAAATAAAAACCAAAGATTATTAAGGTGGAGTTTGTTTTTGCAAGAGTATAATCTTAACATCAGGCACATCAAAGGAAAAGACAATTTGATTGCAGATGCACTTTCCCGTGTATAGAAATATTATTTCATATACACTTTGTATAATTCATAAGAATTTTCTTATGCAATTTTGTTTACCTCATGTATAATTTACATATGGTAAAAAGAAAGCTTTATTATTTAAATCTTTCTTTTTTCTTTATGGGGGGAAGTGTTACGTATATGTAATTAAATTGCTTGTGTGTTAGTTTTAAAATTCTTTTTTATTTTATTTTTGTTTCATTACATTTTATTGTAATGATTATTGCAGGGATTCAAAATTTTTTTTCAGTAATTCTGTTTATCTAAGACGTTAAACGTATAACATTTGTAATATTTTTAGTTTACCATGGTCCGCGGTAGTGTAAGTGCTACGCTAATACGATTGGCTGTTTTCAAGGTCCTTTTCGGCCTACGTGTTAATCTGAATAAACAATGTTTCATTTTTATATTATTTCAGAGTGATAGTAGATAAGAGTTCTTCCTACGTGACGAATGGCATTTTTCTTATTCCGTATTTCAAGTGTTATGGGACCACGTAATCTATCTCGCGAGAACGGGATGATAATTCGGGTGAATCTATAACCCTTTCTGAGCGCTCTTCAGTCAGTTGTATTTTTGATACCTAGAAGGCCGATACCTAGAAGGCCGGATAGGTTATTTTGTTGTTGAAACCAGATTGTTTTTGAAATTCATTTGTGTTTGGAATTTAATAATTTGTTCTCTAGAAAACCAAATGAGTGTACTGTTTTATAAAGTCTGGGAGAAAGAAATTCAGTGAAAATGTATTCTGGAATTATTCGGAAACATAAACTGTGATTCAATTGAGGAATTGTTGATATTTGTACAAGGACCACATCTGACGTGATCGCCTTCCATTTTGTTACGTCGTCGAGATTCGAACCTGGATTCTAATAGAACTATTTAGTGATAGGGCTTGTATTTTTCATTCTTAGGATTAAATTTTGGATTATATTCACAAACCGTAAATCCTATTTTCCGATTTCTACATTGTTTTCTAGGGAAATAAATTATTTTGTTAAAATATACAAAGCTTGCTGTCTTCACTCTTTCCTCTTGTTATTATTGTACAAGCCTATACGTAACAATTGTTTATTGCGCAATTTGATGATGAAATAGCCACGCTTTCCATCGTGCGCGCCTGAAATGACGTCTTAGTTCAGTTGAAAAATACTATACTCCCCGTGAAATATTCAGTCGTATAATATATCTTCAAGAAGAAGGATATGTTTCTGTTAGGTGCCGTAAAGAGTTGTATTTTTACATCTTTGTAGTTCGAGATGTTTTATCATAGATGACAGCATGTTCAGAAGTTCCCTGGAGAACTATGTAAGTGACAAAGACATTCGATGGAATTTTATTCTAAATTGAAACATTACAAGTTGTGGTTCAATGTGGAACTCTTGACATTCGTATAAAGATTTCACCTGACGTCATCATCCTCCATCTTGGAACGTCATCAAGATTCGAACCTGGATTCAGTTAAAACTATTTAGTGATATTACTTGTATTTTTTCAGTACTAGGATAAATGTTTGGATTGCCTTCACAAACTGTAAATCCTATTTTCTATTTTCACCTTTTCACGGTGTTTTCTAGGGAAATAAATTATTTTTGCTAAAACTTACAAAGCTTGTTGGTTTCACTCTTTTCTGTTGTTACTTTTGAATGAGCCTATACGTAACATAGGGTTTGTACACCATCCTAATTTGTTATGAAATACTCCTTGACCCAGTCTGGTCTTGGAGTTTATTTATTGCAGGTGATCTGTGCCATGGATCAGCGTTGTCCTATGTTGTGATTTCTGTATGTGCTATTTGTCTTGTCCGCTATCTTGTATTAGTGTGAGGACTGGCTTAAAGGTCAAATTCTTACAGTTTTTATTTACTTTTATTGGTTCGATTGACTCGGGAAATTCGGTGTGACGTGAATCGCCAATACCTTACTTCCCGTGTTTTTAGAACCTTCATAATATTTTAGTGTGTGCTAAAAGAAGAAAGAAGAAGGATTTAATAGATGATAAAGTATTAGAAAAGATTGTAGAAGATGTGTTTATGGTGTTGGTTGTGTGCTTGTGTCGTACGTATGTATATTATGTTGTATATATTGTTTCGTGGTTTTGTTTTCGTTATGTTCTTGTAGCTGGCCTGCATATTTGGGGAGATCCGGTACGAGCCGTGCTACCACACGTTAGTCACGCAGCATTGGCCTCGCACCGTGTACATCTCCCCGTGTAGGAAGGCCATTTCTCTGTCTGTTTTTGTGTATATGTTACTACTGTGGATTGACTAGCACAAGATCTCACAGGTATAACTTAGGCTGATTAAAAGTATTATGTATTCAAATATTTAACTGTTAAAATCCATTTTTGGTTTCATAATCGTATTGATGTAAGAAATTAAATCATTATAAATTCCCCTATCATTAATGCTATTAGTATATAGTAGTTATTTATCATCTTTATTACCGTATTTAATCTTAATTTTCTTTTCCAATATTTTTCTCTCCGGTTCAGTTTTAGAACAAGAAAGTATTAAATGACTTTTGTGTCTGTTGATTTTCCACATAACCTACACTTTGGTACATGATTTATTAAATGTCTAATAAATGCCATTTCACCTGTCAGCCATTTGTCGTGCAGGTATAGGAAGATCCTACTTTGTAAAGAGGCTGATCCTATACCTGCCCAGTTTTTCCAGATGGCCGGCCAATTCAACTGAGGATAGTGGAATTCATTTTGCTGCCTATCTTGCGTAATTGAATCATTCAAAATTGTATAAGTTTCATTCTTCTTATCCCATATTCTTTTGTTATCTCTACGAATATATATTAACTCCTTTATTCTCCTATACGAACCCGGGGGTTCTAATAGTTTAATCAATTTATTATTTTTATAGATATCATTATTCAACCGACATAAATATCCAAACAAATAAATATATATAGCTTCCCATGGATACTTTGGTAAGTTATTTAATTGTTTAAATCTATTCAATATAATTGCTTTTTGTTTAATACTCAAGTTCGGCGGGGCTAATCCCCCTTTATCTTTAGGTCTGCATATATGTCTTTTCTTTAGGTAGTAGATTTTTTCATTCCAAAAAAGCTCATTATTCTTCTTTCAATATTGCCAATCATAGCTTCTGTGAGGTGAACCGAATTCATCGTATAATTCAATTGGCTGTACATGTTTGTTTTGGCAACCTGTATGCGCCCAAATTTCGATCTATGCATCAGTCTTAATTATTAGGTCACGAGAGTTCATGGGAGTAGAGTTCTTCCCAAAAATAATCCCTAATGCTTTTACGTGGTCTTTAATCAAGTTCAGGGGCAGACCAGGGTGGTTTCCCCTCCAGTTTCCTATTAGTAAAATTTATGTTTTGTCATGATTTATTGCTGAACCAGAGGCTTTACCAAATTGTAAAAATTCATCTTGTAGGTATTTAAACGAATATTCATCTCTGGTAAAGTTTGTGCAGTCATCTGCATGTAATATAGTTTTAAAATCGTGATTCAAATTTGGTAGTTTTATTCCTTGAATATTAGTGTTGTTTTGGATGTTTACATTCAAAGATTCAATTGCTATTACATATAGCAGCATAGACAGGGGACAACCCTGCCTTACTGAACGTTGAATCTTAATTTCGTCTGTTAAAACTCCATTAATAATTTTTTTGAGGTAGTGTTAGCATACATTGCTCTGATCCAATTTATAATATTAGGTCCAAAACCACATTTTTCTAATGCTTTAAAAATGAAGTCATGTTCTATTCGATCAAAGGCCTTCTCCTGATCGAATAAGAACATGACTCCCTTCTCATCTTTATTTTTAAAAAAATCTATTACAGCCTCTATTGAAAGTGTTTTATTAGTTATTTTCCTCCCTATTCCCCCATAACTTTGATTTATATGAATTACTGTATTTAGACATTTTCTTAGACATTTTCTTATCCTATTCGTTATGATCTTACTTAAAATTTTATAGTCATCATTCAAGAGTGTTATTGGCCTCCGGGTTTTTATTTCCTTTCTATTACCCTTCCCTTTGTATATTAATGTAATGATACCCTCCCTTAAGCTTTTTGGCATTTCCCCATAAAATAAGATATTATTATATAGTAATTCCAAAATATCGACTAATTCGTTTTGAAACTTAATATAGAAATCTGAGGTAATTCCATCAGAACCTGGGGATTTCCCTTTTTTAAACTTCTAATAGCAGTTATTATTTCACTTGAAGTAATAAATGTTTCACAATTCTCACGTTCATTTATAGGTATTTGCTTATAATTAGTTCGCTGTAAATAGCTATCTATAGTATTGATATCAATGTGCTGAGATTCATAAATATTATCATAATAATTTCTAACACCTTCTAACATGTCCTTCTTATCTCTATAAACTGTACTATTAAAGCGCATTGAATCAGTTATTTTGTGCTCTCCTTTTTTAATTTCCAATCTTTTGTATAAACCCTCCCATTTTTATATAAGATATATTTCCATGCCCTCGCTTTTATTCCTTCAGTTATTTCATTCTCTAAATTATTCCATTGCCTAATTATTTCATCATCTTGTTCAGTTGGTGGATTGTTTTTAGTTTGAATCTCCATATAATTTTTTTGTAACCATTGTTTATGCAATTTCCTAGTCTTACTAAAATACTTAGTTATTCGTTTAAATTCCTTCTTTAGCTGGTCCCAATCTTACATTATGTTTCCTATGTGTTTAGTTTTGAAATTATCCAGGTCAGTAAGCACGGTTTTTACATATTCATTATCCATTAGGTGAGTATTGTTCAATTTCCACGTACCTTGTCCCCATTTACATTTATTTATTATTAATAGCTCGAGTAGGACTGATTTGTGATCAGCAATTTGGTTATCAAGTATCGAGCATGTCTTAGCTGCATTAATGTGATTTTCAGACATGTAAAAAGTGTCTAACCTACTACCTTTATTACCCCCATATATATATGCATATTCCCTAGAAATTTGCATTTAGCCAACGATAAGCGTCTTCTAGATTGTTAGCTTTGAAAAATAATCTGATCCATTTATGCAAATTTTTATCATTATCTGCGTTTTTCACTTTTGTCCAATTCGGACAATATTCAATTAAAATCTACCCCTATAATTCATGGGTTTTCAGCATAACGTTGAATGTAATGATTTACGTTTATTATAAAATTAACTTTTTTGGACGTGATTTCACAATTTGGCACATACTTGTTGAAACTATTCCAATTATTCAGTTTAATATGTAAAAGACGTCCCTGTAATTCACTTGGAGTTTTTAGGCTTTCAAAGTTTAATCCTTTCGCAGAGAGCCGAACAATTGTAGCCACCCCTGATTTCTTCTTTGTTGAGTGGTTACTAGTGAGAACTAAAGCGCCAAGGTCTTCTTCTAGTTTTCTCACCATATGCTCAAGGCGTCCCGTGTGTTTCTTGCAATAATATTATATCATAATATTTAGCTTGAAATATAACTTTGTCAATTTTATTCACAATTCCATTAATGTTCACAGTCAAGATCTGAAGGTTCAATCATTCCATCTTGGCTATGTGTTTAAACTTCTTTATAATTTAATAATGTTTCAATAGAACATATTTAGTTAAGTGGGTAGTTCTTTTTAGCTCTGTAGTCATCAAAACTAATTATTTTTCTTTGACTTCCTCTGGTCAAAGATACCGCTCTTTTTTTTCTGTTCATGCTCCTTTTTCTCGTTTCTTGCTTCTTTTACAGTTCTGCGATGTCTGATTCCGATGGTGTTCTGGGCGTCGAAGCGGATCTTTTTCTTTTTATGGGCAGAATAAGAGTAGATATGTCCATTTCATTAGTCTCTACTTTTTCCTCTTGCATTTGTACTGGTGATTCCATGTTCAGCGTTTCCTCATTGGTCCTGTTCTCTTGTGAACTCTGGCAATCTAATCTGAGTTTTCTAGTGATTTTCTTTCTTCAAAGTTTGGCTCCTGTAAGACAAAGAAAGCGGCTGTATTTTTCTCCAGTAGCTTTACTGCTTTAGCTTGTTTTTCCTTTAATCTCTGTATCTTCCTTGCTCTAACTTTCGCTTTTTTCTTCTCTGCCGAGCTAGTCTGGCTTGCATCTTCCCATTTTTCCGCATCCTGCGTATTGTTTCCTGTGCTCAGTGCTTGACTATCCTGCGTACTGTTTCCTGTCCTAATTGCTTGACTATCCGATGAGAGGGAGTTATTTGCTTCTTCTATTTTTCCAGATTTCTCCTCTGTCGGCTCTGGAACTTCTTGCAACATTCAGTTGTTTTATCCACTGCTTGATCTTCCGCATAGGAGTTGGGGGGTTGGGGGGTTGGGGGTTGGTTGTTGTTGTTGTTTTGTGGGATCGCTTGATTCTGGAAATCTCTCGGCAAGTGTCCTAGGTTCCCACATTTATGGCATGGTCGATGGTATTGACATCCTCGGTACCATGATTTGATTAGAAATCCAAGAACGTAGAAGTAGGCTGGGATCTTTTTTGCATCTTCTTCGGACAGTGTAATGATTCGTATCTCCGTAAAGACTGTAGGGAAACCCCAGAATGTTGCCATTTGTGATCTGATTGTCTTAACTGCAAACTTCTTCTCTATTTTTGCCACTATCTCTGTTAGTGGTACTTCCAGGGGTAGTCCTGAGAAATGGATCTCTACTGACTTTTCTCCTAGAGTTTTAATCAAGGGTGGGGGAGCGTAAATCTTCACTGCCTTGCCTCTAATTTCCATGGATTAGTTGTTTTTGTAGAGCGGCTTGTCTCCCTTGGCAAATAGAAAGTATAATCCTCTTCCTCCGTTTTGCAGAGCTTGAATATTTTCAGTTTTAGCGCCCCTAGATACCAGGTAGTGTAATATTTCGGCTGGACGAGGTCTCTCCGCTTTCGAGAAATTGGACAAATCCAACACTTGACACCCTTCTGACTGAAGACATGGATTTTTTTTTTGTAAATTGAACTTTGCGTATTTCCCCCATTACCGACTTTTATAAGCCTGAATATATATGCTCCCGGCTAGGTATCTTAGAAGTGAATATAAATTTTGCACCGATTCATCAGTAACCTTATCAATTTGAAGGTTAATAATATAAAGAATGCATCATAACACTGGTCTACAATTCGTTAGAAGTCGTCTGCTTCAGAGATAAAATGTGGTATTATGGATTTTGATGTGCTGAATACAAATATGACAATTAAAACAACTAATTGGCTACTGTTCTAAGATATTTCAGTTTTTACATTTTACTTCAATACATATTGTGTTGATAGTAGAGTAGTATCATAATTGTAAATCTAGGTCTTTTCATGTTTTTATGGTTGCTTTACGCGAGAATATATTAAATGTCCTCTTTATGTAACACTTTAAAAACAGCAAAAGGGTTATATAAATAAAATTTAATACGAAAAAAGACAAAAACTATTATATATATATATATATATA
>JAECUM010007936.1:0-33470 GCA_016617855.1 Megalonaias nervosa | reverse complement strand
CATGTCACAAATACACAGGGATGCTGGAATGGAATTTTTGTCCTTTTTTAACGGTATCTCCCTTAGTTGTTCTTTTTATTTTCGCTCATTAGCATAATCTAACATTTAAACTCACATTACAAAAAAGGGAAACCCACCAATCTTACACAACATTAACAATCTCTTTAAATAGGTACACCAGGCCTTTCTGACGGGGAACAGGGAACCTTCGTACCAGAGGAGGTAATGTGCGTAGATAGCACGAAGTGAACAGGGCTGTGTGGTAGTTCATGAAAACCTCGGACGCAGCACATGGGCAAACACACAAAAACATAAGGGATACACGAACACAACACTAACGACATGATTTCCCTCAAAATAACAAACACACACACAAATAAACATACAGACGCACAGGGAAAAGTTTTTCCCATTTTGTTTTAATTTTCATTTTTCATTTAGACCTCTTTCCCAGCTTAGGAAAACTCGAGGCACCACAAGACCATGCCCCAAAATAAGGAGCAGAACGATTATCAAATAAAGGTAGTGTAGCCCCTTATATCAGGCTAGGCAAAGTGCCCTCGAATAATATTAAAAGAATGAGAGAGAAACTTGCAAGATGCAATTTGAAAAACACAGTTTAGGGTTTTCTTTGTATTTTGTACCTTTTGATAGAATACATAAACGTCTCTCATTCTTGAAGAAATTTAAAAGCAATAAAAAAAAACCAAAAAGACCTCCAGAATGGAAAGTGTTCCTATTTTTAAAAAAATAATATAAAATAACAAGTATACAACCAGGGGAATGATATGACATAATGCCGTCCTTACAATAACATCTATAGCATACAAACACTATAGCATATATACATGTAGCAAACACAGAACATAGACAATTACATAAACAACAGGGGGAAGGGAATCCGCCATAGGCAATGGTCTTTGGTTGGACGAACAATCCCCATTAGCTAGAGGAACCAGCCTGGGTACCTTACACATACACATAAAAGCTTTTTCTTATATTTCGGCAAGGGGGGGGGGTGCAAAGAAAAATAAAATTTAAAAAAAGTTAAACATAAAAATGTTTGCAAATGGATAAGCAGACGTTGTAATACAGTTTTAAAAGGCATACATTTATGATTTTGATCACCTTAAAAATATAATTTTAATTCTTTTTTTTTTTTTTTTGGCATGACAATAGGGCCCTTAGAAACACTGTCGCCTTAATGCTGGATTAGACACAATATGTGTGTGAAGATTATGTTAGCATAAGGATGTGGATGCACATACGTAATACAGTTTTAAAATGCATATATTTAAGATTCTTATAATCCCAAAATATAATTTTAGTTTCCTATTGTGTTTGGTATGGCAGTAGGGACATTAGAAACACTGTCGCCTTAATGCTGGACTAGACAGAATATCTGTGTTAAGAGTCTGTCGCCATAAGGATGTTTTGACTATTACAGTTGTGTGCAGGCATTAAGGCGACGCAGTATTAAGGCGACAAATATGTGTTTATGTTTAAAAATTAATTTTGCAGTTTTAAACATGAATATTGAAGCTTGATAATAAGAATTATAATTTATTTCGATGAATTCATATACAAATATGTGCTACTGTTTCATAACACAACATGATGTCATTCTGTCACCCTAATGCTGACCTGTGACATATGTCGCCCTAATGCTGGCTACGTGCTCATGTGTGTGTGTGTGTGTGTGTGTGTGTGTGTGTGTGTGTGTGTGTGTGTGTGTGTGTGTGTGTGTGTGTGTGTGTGTGTGTGTGTGTGTTAATAATGAATTTGTGGGGGTGTTCTTAAGTTAAAAAGGTGTAAGACATAGGAAAATTTATTTCCATTATTGTTCTCCTAATTTCTAAATGAACTAAAACCTTTACTAGTACATGAGTGTAGAGGATGTGCTGTACGTTCCAAACGGACTGACTTTGTAAATGTGTCAAATGTTATAATGTTTTTATACGCTGATGACTCTACTCTTGTCGCAGATCATACTGCTGGCGTGCAAGATACCCTTGATTTGTTTAATGGATATTGCGATAACAGGAAACTTACAATCATTATAGAGGAAATAAACCATTATCGTATTTGGTTCAAAAAGAAAAAGATAAATATATTTAAGATAATCAATTTCGATATTGATGCTGTAGATGAATATTAGTATGTAGGCCTTATATTCCACAAGAATGGAAAGTTCTCCGATAGCCTGAATACTCTAGTATCCATAGCTAATAAAGGCATGCATTTACTTAGAAAAGGTATACACAGTTTACATATGACTATTGATCGTCCGCTGAAACAGTTGGATCAAACTATGGAACTGATTTTAACAACTGCTTGTGAAATTTTGAGATTTTTTAGATCTGATATAGTAGAATAAACTCATCTTTCTTTCATCAGAAGTATATTGTATATCAAAAAATGTACCACTCAGTATAGGTTATGCGGCGAACTTGGTTGTTTCCACTTAATTATGAACATCAAAAGTCGCACGATAAACTATTGGGCATGATTGGTCAGTGGTAATGAAGAAAAAATATCTTATATGTATTTTCTCCGATACAAACAATTTGTATAAACTATATTAAGTTTAGAGCTGCATTTCATAGGTTTCCCGCTGAAACAGGTAGATGTGCTAATGTTCCTATAATGAAAGATATTGCACACTCTGAAATAGAGGATAAATATCACTGTCTTCTTAATATCCTTGTTTCCATGACAAAAGACAGAAAATGTATACCTCATTTTTGCACATCCATGATTAACTTTTATAAAAAAAATAATCAATTAGTAAATACGGGAAACGTTCCTCTCTTAAAAAAATTATTTGCATTTATTTACTTTGTTTTCTATATTTTGTAATCTGTTAAGCATTATGTAATAACTTCACACGCTATTCCTGTTCGTTTTCTTATATGCCTCAATTATTGATAAATGTTAAATACACAAATTTGAAATAACCATAACTAAATACTATACAAATTAAAGGAAATTAGTAAATCATGACAGTTAACTCTTGGCCCCCAAAAAAAGAAATTGACCTTCTCACTTTTTCAGTTTCTTATTTATATGCATGTGCCAGATCCAATAGCAAACTTTTATGCCAAATTTGAAGGCAACTTATTCATAAAACACAATGACGCATCTAATTAGAAACATGTGCTCGAAAACTTTCACTTTGTGAGTCTGACCGCTTACCTCTCGACTCTGCTACCCTGAAAGGATTTACACCAAATCATAAACTCTGATGAAAACCCGATTTGTGATGCATGAGTTGAACTTGTTCCCAAAACATTCACAAATAATAGTGACTTTGGCATTTACTCCTTCTATCTTTACTTCTCTTACAATAATAAATGCATCAGCCATGGATTTTCAAGCATTTCTACCACCTAATGAGATACATATGCTGATAGAAAAAGGAGAAAAAACGCATTGATGGATTAGGAGATTATAATTATTGTTATTAATTATTATTATTATTATTATTATTATTATTATTATTACCGCTCCGGTGGCCTAGTGGTTAGAGCGTCCGCCTCTGATGCGGGAGGTAGCGGGTTCGAACCCCGGCCGAGTCGTACCAAAGACTTTAAAAAATGGTACTAACAGCTACCTCGCTAGGCGCTCAACATTAAGAGGTTAGTGTTAGGACTGGTCGGCCTGGTGTCAGGATAATGTGACTGAGTGGGACATAATGCCACATGTCTGCGGGATGATGCCCCCGTGCGGGACATCACTATAAACTGTCACACTGCAGACATCGTAGCGATATGACTGAAAAATTGTTAAAGCTACGTTAAAAATCTAAATCACACACACACACACACACACACACACACACACACACACACACACACACACACACACACACACATATTATTATTATTATTATTCTTATTATTATTATTATTATTAGATAATTCTGAAGGGATAGGGAGAACATTCAAGCAGATGCATAAAATGTGGATTGGATTTTAAACATGTTTGGGAACATTAAATGTCGATGAGATTCAAACTTTCACCCTTGAATCAAAGCGTCATAACCAAAAACAGCACAAAAGTGGTTGATTAACTTCACAGCATGGATGTGTGTGTGTGTGTGTGTGTGTGTGTGTGTGTGTGTGTGTGTGTGTGTGTGTGATTTGGATTTTTAACGTAGCTTTAACAATTTTTCAGTCATATCGCTACGATGTCTACAGTGTGACAGTTTATAATGATATCTAGCAATCGGGCATCATGCCGCAGACATGTAGCATGATGTCCCACCCAGTCACATTATCCTGATACCAGGCCGACCAGCTCTAACACTAACCTCTTAATGCTGAGCGCCTAGCGAGGCAGCTGTTAGTACCATTTTTGTAAGTTTTTGGTATGACTCGGCCGGGATTCCAACCCGCGACCTGCCGCATCCGAGGCTGACGCTATAACCACCTGCACACCGGAGCGGTCCACAACATGTCTTCTCTTCTTCCTGCATAAACTAGTTTAGGTGAAGGATGAAAACAACAAAGCTGCACCGGATGATTGGAATAAGGGTAATGGTGATTTCAATTGATTTGTTTACATTCTTTGGTCCTGTAATTAACTTGATGTACTCGTACATCATTTCAGCTATGGCTATTTTGTTCACACCTTAACCCGATACATTCAGTGACTTGCAAATTGATAAGAAGAGCAAGAACAAGACGAACAAGATGAAGAATAGTGCTTATTTGTCATACAGGCCACTGGCCCATGATACGGATCCATACATTATGCCACTGGCCCATGTTACAGATCCCTACATCATGCCACTGGCCCATGATACAGATCCATACATCATGCCACTGGCCCATGATACAGATCCATACATCATGCCACTGGCCCATGATACAGATCCATACATCATGCCACTGGCCCATGATACAGATCCATACATCATGCCACTGGCCCATGATACAGATCCATACATCATGCCACTGGCCCATGATACAGATCCATACATCATGCGGTACAAAGGATATTGTTGTGCGTAACTAAAGAACATCGTATCTATTAGAAGTGCTATAATGAAAGTAATCATTGTTGCATTTTTCGAATTCTGTGTGTTACAATTATATATTACATAGTAATCACACGAACTAATTTAAAGAGAACCCTAAAACCTGCATGGATTAAGTTTTATGATATTGATCTAGAGTCTTATGTAGCAGGAGTCGATGATAAATGGTTTCATTACTCTATAAGGCCTTTATAATAATAATAATAATAATAATAATAATAATAATAATAATGATGATGATGATGATGATGATGATGATGATAATAATAATAATAATAGAAATCTGTATCATCACTATTCACCGCGATTAAGGAAGTCGGCCATTACATGTAAAATACCTGTAAACCCGAGATGGACTTGACACAACAAAATGGTCATTTTGGGAGGGAAATATAGAGATATGATCGTACTCATATGTATAGTCAGTGGATATCGGGTTTTTTAAAAATATTTTTTGGTCTTTAAGAGAATGATTTATTTTAATTTCATGTTCATTTAATATCGTTATTCTTAACAGATATGTTGAAGAAATGTGATGCATAAATTGGTGTGTGTGTGTGTGTGTGTGTGTGTGTGTGTGTGTGTGTGTGTGTGTTAAGTAAACACTAAATGTTAGTAGTAGTAAAGAGAAATTGATGATCCTTTATCAGAGACCCCCGGCCCTCCCAAAACGTTATTAAGTTAACATTTTTGTCAGCAGCCTTTGTTAGCTCAAAATAATAACACATTTTCTGACAAAGATGTTAACGTACTACGCTTTGGGGCCGAGGGTCTCTGAGAAAGGATGCATCAATTCTCTCTACTACTAAGTACTTATTGGTTAAAAATGTTATATTAAACAAATAAAATATATATATAATGTCATTCTGTCATTCAGTACGACATGTTGGATTTGATCTAACAAACAGATTTTGTAAAAGATTTAACTCGATCAAAGCATCGTCAGGATATACTGGGATAAAACCTAAAATAATAAGCGATTGCATTAAAAAGGTGGGTTATCATATATCGCCGAAATATGGGTCGGTATGGTTATTCGCGGTTGAAAGCGATATGAGAATAGCGGGTTGGGCAGATGATGTGATGACATTTATTGACAATATGGTTGATATATTATTGATAACGATATTACTAAAGCCATACAAAATTAATTAAACATCTACTTTTTTATTATAATCTTTTTCGTATTTGCTAACTCTCATTGGCAGAATATCTGTTAACATACTATCAATAATGCGGAACTCGCGTATTAAGTCGTCCATATCATATTTTATACCCCGCAAATAAGATCGAATTTGATCAAGTAATTTTTTATAAGTTATACTTGCTGTTTTGCAAGCATTTTTTTTAGTTGCGAGTCGAGGTTCAACTTTTTACAAGCTGCTGCAAGAGAAACGCCAACACCTGATATTATTAACAAAAACGGATTTAATGATGCGCCACTTGAAATTATACCAGAGCCGGTCATTAGCAGCGGTAGATATGATATCACTCGCAGTATTTTTGCATAGTATTTGTAACATTTTTTAACGCACCAAAGATTTTTATGATAGTATCTGTAATATTGCATTAGAGCGTCAACATCTTGTTTCGGAATGTTTTCTGAAATATGATTAAAATCGACTATATTTTTTTTCATTATAATATTTATTATATAATCCTCAAATTACTTTCTGCGTTTCAGCTACAAATTCCAGACACCACCAGTAAGACGCCGCGACTATTGTTTTATCATCTACTTCCAGTAGAAATGTTTCTTCAACATCTTTATTTATTATTGTAGATATAGTTCCAACGTCAGTTGAACGAAACCACGGAAATACTATAGTTTTAATTTTAATCTTTTCAGCGCTAAAGATAGACAGTCTATAAATACCAGTGACTTCTGCAGTATGTTTGATAATGTTATTTTCCGGTGTCCATGTTGTTTTTCCTGATGCGACTGTGTACACGATATTGTTAGCTTGTTGTCCGTGTGGAATTTTAACGAGATTAGTTTTTTGAATAATATTAGGAATGCCACTAACAATATCGTTGATTTTCATGTTAATGTCGGTAAGTTTTATGTCAACGACTGGTGGACTTCCAAAAAATTCGTTAGTAGATCTGTTTACATTTCTACGAAAATTTAGAAATGTTTGTACATGATTAATATAATCAATTCTAAATGCAGCAATTCCATCATTGATAGTCGTTAACGAAGTCGTTATTGGAATTTCCTTATCGTCGACGTATTTCTTCGTTGCGGCGTCGAAATCTGTTTCTGGTGTTCTGAGATTATTAATACCGTTGTTGTTCATGTCGAGAAATGCACGCATTATACCACCGCGAACTGACACGTACTTAGATTCTTGATCGTCGACGTATTTTTTCGTTGCAGCATCATTATCCGAGGTTGGATCTCCCAGATATGTAATTTTTCTTCTTGACATAATAATGTCACCAGTAAATACATCGCCAGCTTTCCTAACATAATCGTTAACGGACTTGCCCGAATCTTGTATTTTACCCTGATCGGCAAAAGTAACTATATTATTAACAACCGCGTTAGTAATTCTTACAAGAACATCTGATAGTTGTATATTACTCGTTTTTAATCGTCCTTCTTTGTCCTGAAAAACGACGACTTCGTTTTGATCGACACTTGTGATATTTAATAAATTAGTAATTTCATTTCTGAGCTGATCAAGAGTTGCATATTTGGATAAATCTTGCTGAGCAGTTGAATCTCCTACTGTTGTTCCAAATTTTGAGTAAAAGCTCATTATTTATTTACTGCTTGACAAAATTATATACAATAAAATTATATAATGGCAAAATCGTCTATATTAAACTTTGATACAGAGCGGTTGGTGAAACATAAACATAACAATGAGCTTCCAGATTGTCATTATCTTATAGTCGGTAGAACTGGATCTGGCAAAACAAATTTGCTTATGAATTTACTTCTCGGAGATAATTTTAACTATGATCGCGTTTATATTTATACAATTAATCCGCAGCAAGATAAGTACGAGCTACTTAACAATTATAATGACAAACTTCGTGACGATCTTGAATCTGGCGAAGATTTCTTTATTATCAAACAACCGGAAGAACTTGTTCCAGTTAATCAACTCGATTCGTCCGAACACAAAATAGTTGTTTTTGATGATATTCCGCTAAACAATGAAGAAATGAATAAAATCAGATCGTATTTTTCACTGTCGCGAAATAAGAAATGTAATTCTATTTATCTCGCTCAAGGATATTATAATGTCGACAGATTTATCAGGCGAAATACTGGTTGTTTTATATTATTTCCAGGACTTGACAATGTTAACGTTAGAAATATCGCGAACGAACAATGCGGTGACGTAACAAAAGATAAATTTATTGAACTGTATCGTCAAGCAACGGCAAATAGATACGATTTCTTTTTATTCGATAAGTTAACGAATGATAAGAATAAAATGTTTCGATGTTGTATTGAAAATTATATACAATAATATTTTATAGAAAATAGTATATAATTAATGGAAAAACAAGCAAAGTACAGAAAACATATCGAAGACCTAAAAAAACTCGCTCAATCTCAAGCAAAATTTAAACAGCTAGTACAGCAAGCTCGACGTGGTCAAGTTACTGCAGCAGAAACAGCAGCTAAAGTTCTCAAACCAGTGACTGAGGCTTTACTTGGAAAACAACCAGAAACTAAACCACTGTCAGAAGAAGAAGTTAAACAATTACAAGAGAAAGGTTTACTCGGATTAGTTAAAGAACAACAAGAAGAAGCTGCTGGAAGAGTTATTGCTCAACAAGAAGAAGCTGCTGGAAGAGTTATTGCTCAACAAGAGGCTGCTGCTAGAAGAGTTATTGAGAGATCTGATGCAGAGAAAATGAGATTAGCTGAGGCACTTGCAGCAAATATAAATGATCCTGCTGCAAGACGAGCTGAAGTAAAAAGATTGTTGAATAATCCGCTGCAACTTGAACGAAGATTAACAGAATTAACAACACAAGAAATTAAAAATATTATAACAAATTTAACAAAAGAAGTAAAAGATATTAAAGAAGAGCAAAAAAGAGTTGGCGAGTTGACTGTAAAGTATATGGAAGTTGGAGAGCAAAGACGATGGTATATAAAAGAAGCAAATAATGAGATAACAAAGGATGAATACGATGAATTTTAAAAAAAAGAAGATATAAAAGATCTTGATAAAATAAATAAGTGGACCGATGATGAATATAATAAATTAATTGGTAGAATAAATGTAATAATAAAAGACGGAGATGCTGCTAAAGATGAGCTAAACACAGCCAAAGAAGAAAAAGATATGCTTCCACTTTATGATAGAATGAGATATGGTGTTATTGCTACCGTATTTGGAATAACAGCAGAAAGTAACAGACCAAAAGGTTTTGGCAAGGGGTGGAATTTTAAAAGAAAATTTGATATATTAAATAAAAAACATGCAGAAGAATATATAGAAAAATATAGAAAGAAAACAGGAACAGGGGTCAGAATATTTGCATCAGTTACTGAAATGATTGGCAGATTGATGCTACTGATATCATCAAAAGAAGCAGGAAATGTTGGTGCTGAAATCGACAATGAAATCATCGACATACTTGATAATTTGAGATCGAGAAATTTATTATCATCTGACGAATACGATACTTTACACCGCGACTTAATCGCGGCGACTTAATTTTATAAAAATATAATAATAAATGTCGGCAACATTATTACTCGACTCCAGCCAATCTGATAAAGATAGCGCGAACTTTTCGGTAAAGTATATTCCGCCAATAGAACTAGATCGCGAAAAACAATACGAAATTGGATTAATTTCATGTACTTGTTGGAATGCCATGGCAAATGTTAAGACTGGAATTAATGATGAATTTAGATTTAGTCAAAATATTCCACTAGGTACAGTAAGTGGAAGACATAATATTCCACAAGGAGCCTACAACATAACTGACTTAAATAAAACGATAAAAGAACTTATAGCAAGTACAGGTGGTAGTGCAGATGATTTTGAGCTAGCACCAAATTATAACACATTGCGAGCAAGAATAACATTAAAACCTGATGCAGCAATCGATTTTACATCACCAAGAAGTATAGCACCACTGATAGGATTTCTTCATGAAGTTTACTCTGCTGATGCAGCTGAAGCTTACTCTATTGATGCACCTGTAAAAAAAATTCATCTCAGAGAAAGTTATACATATGACGGCGAACTTCCGGTAAATATAACCGAAGTTAACACAATATTGGTAAATTGCTCGATCGCGTCTGGTTCTTATTCAGCCAAAGGCAGCAAAGGTCAGACAATATACAGTTTTTCGCCAGAAGTTCCACCAGGTTCTCTCATGCAAATTACTCCGCGTCATATTATTTATTATCCGCTAAACGTTGAAAATCAAATAACAGAAGTAAATATGCAATTGACGGATCAGTCTGGAAGACAGTTGGATTTTAATAACGAAGTTGTTACTTATTACGTGCACCTACGCGTTGCGTAGGCGAACAACAGTAAACATATTTTTTGAAAGATTTGACAACAAAATTATACAACCTCAGATATAATGAAACAGAAAAAAAATTTATAGAAGAAAAATAGTAGGAGGATTTTTCGGAAATATATTTACTAAAATTGTTGAAAATATTCCAGGATTAGCTCGTAAAGTTGCGCCAATCGCACTTGACGCGGGTAAAGCTTTTGCAACTGGAGCTGCATCTGCTGCTGGAACTGCAGTGGGACAAAAAATATCTGATAAAATAAAAGGCGAACCACCGTCAATCAAGCAAGTTATTTCGGAAATAGCACCATCAAAAGAAACCCAACGAGCGATGATAACAACAACGAAAAAACTTTTATCGCCAAAGGGCGAGCAGATTATACAAAACTTAATATCTAAAGTTACAGCGCCGCAATAATTTTATATAACCTAATAAAATAAAAAGATGTCTGCGAAAAATTATCTCGATTTTGCAGAAATTTCTGACAAAGACGACGCAGTAACGGAATTTGAATATGTTGAATATCTCGATGAAAATTCTAACGAACCTAATAAGGCTGGCGTTAGAACATTTAATACACGAGACGAGGACGTATTTCTGCTGCCTCACAAAGCAATGTTAGAAGCTCGTGGTCGGATTATGACAGCACCTGCCGCACCTAATCCACCTATCGCAATTGTAGGTAACCTAGAATTAGCTCTTATAAATAATGGTTGGTGTTTATTTAGAAGTGCTCGATATCAGCTGGCTAATCAAACTGTAGAAGATATTTCAAGTCACTTACAAGTTGCAAGTACGATTTTAAATATCGTTTCGTTTTCTGATGATTACTCTAGATCAGTCGCAACTAACATGATGTGGTTTAAAGATACTGGAATTGGAGCAGCTGCATCTGGAGAATTTTTTTCAAAAGGAATATTAATTGCTGGAGCTGATGCCGCTGGAAGCGCTAACAATGTGAGAGCTTTTCTTATTGAAAACTCTGAAGAGCTAGGCATAGCCGCACCAGATACAGCTGCTAATGCAGACGCTGTAAGAGTTTCGCTTGTTGCTGCTTGTAATAATCTTGGTATAACCGCGCCAGTAGCAGGTGATGATGGAAATGCAATGCTAAATTTAGTTAACAAATCGCTTAACGTAAGAAATAGACGTTATAATGAAGGTTTTGCTAAGAGAAAGGCACTTGCAGCAGCATCACGTCAAATTACAATGATGCTGCCACTAAGTACAATATTTGGCTTTTGCAGGGACTATGATAAAGTATTTCGTGGAGTTAAACATACGCTTATTTTAGATCGAGCAGAACGAGATGATTGCCTGTTTAGATTTGGTGGGGCCGATGTACAATTTATCATAAACAAACTTGCGCTGTGGATGCCACGAATAACTCCATCGGTCACTAAAGCATTAGAATTAGATGAATTGCTGGCAAAACGCACCAGTAAAATTCATTTTCAGCAACATAAAATATATCAAACAGCAGTTCCGAATACCACCGACTACACATGGCGAGTTACAACAACATCGAGTGAGCAGCTACCGCGTCATTTATTCGTTGTATTTCAGCAACAAGCTCGACGTGGACATCAGGATCAAAATAATGGAATATTTGATAACGCTGATGTCAGGCGAATTTATGCCAGAATAAATTCAAAGCAATATCCAGAACGAGCGATCGAATGCAATTTTGCAGATGACGCTAATAAAAATTATACTAGACCGTACATGTACCTGCTCGACTCGATGCAGAAATATCAAGATACTGGAGACGGAACTCAGATATCAGTAGAAGAATTTCGTACACTTTATCCGATATTTTACTTTGACGTCTGTAAACATAGCGAGCGATCTGTGGACAGCACAGCTGATATTGAAATCACTTGGACACTCGGAGCCGCTCCAGCAGCGGCGTTAAACGTATATGCATTAGTGATAAGCGACAGATCTGTGACAATCGACTCTGTCGGAGGTAAAATGACAATACAAGTTTAATCTGTGATCGTTATATAAGATGACAAAATATATTATAAAAGAAATGCATTTAACCGATGGCCAAGTTAAAAAATTAACAACTGCTGTTGCGAAGCGGAGGTCGGTTTCACTAAAGATCAACCCAGCTGCTTTGGGGGTTTTAACAAAATTATTGTTAACCAAAAATCAAGCGAATAAATACGATCGCAAAAAACCTTTCGTTTTAAACTTGAGCGCCGCACAAATAACTGCGATGTCCCACCGCATTGCGGTGGACGGCGGTTTCTTCGGTCCGGCACTATCAGTTATAGCCAAAACGTTACTGCCTAAAATTTTGCCAGTACTTGGAACATTAGGGATAGCAGCGGCGTCAGGAGCAGTACATGGCGCATCAGAAAAGGCAGTTAAAGGTGGTGGTATAAAGAAAATTTTTGTCTAAAGATTAAATATAATGGCGAAAAGAAAGACAACGACGAAAAAAAAGACAACGGCGAAAAGAAAGACAACGACGAAAAGAAAGACAACGACGAAAAAAAAGACACAACAAGGTGGATTTCTTCCAATAGCCCCATTACTGGCAGGATTGGCGGGAAGTCTACTGCCGGGCCTGTTAGGACGAGGACGAGGACTAATGCTGCCAGGAACGAGACGTTAAAACGTCTTAAGATAAAATCTCCTGCGTTAAGTAATTTTGATATACTTGATAAATTACAAAAAGTTAAAAATTTTCGCGGAGTTTATTCCAAAGATGAACTCACACCTCCAGCATTGCCGGGTTCTTGCGTTATAAATATACAAGATTTTAATGACGGATCTGGTACACATTGGGTAGCTGTTTTTGATAACAATTATTTCGACTCGTTCGGAATTCCACCGAGTGACGGGGTAAAACGATATATGAGTAAATACAAAATAATAAATTATTCATCTAATCAGATTCAGCCAGTTGGAACTTCCGCTTGCGGTTATTATTGCGTGATGTTCATTAAACAGATGACCAAAAATCCAGATTTTTTAAAGTTTATTTTGCAATTTGACAAACAACCATCTCGCGCTAATGATGAGATCGCGATTAATTTTTGTAAAACTTGCAATTAATTTTATCTAAACTCACTGATATACAATGTCAACATATTGTCTCAAGTGTAAAACAAAAACAGAAAATAAAGACGAAAAAACGGAAAAGACAAAGAATAATAGAATAATGCTGAAAAGTATTTGCGCAATCTGTGGAAAAAGAAAAAGTATGCTTTTGCCAGCAGCAAAGTCAGGGGCTGGTTGTCCTGACGTTATTTTAGTAGACGACTAAATAAATAATGAAGTGCAACTGCGACGCTGATAGAGATTTATGTCTAGAGCAAAATAAAATTGTTACATATTGCCAGAAATGCAACAACAGAGAAATAATTGGAACGGGAATAGATATACATAAATTAATTGGCAAACTGCCGAAACCGAAAGGCGGTTGGACATTGCCAGGCCATAAATATACTGGTCCGTGGAATCCGCTTGATGAGCAACTTGACGAAAATGATAATCCGCTGCCAGGACAAGAACCCTACAATCAGGTTGATGCAATAGCGATGCGTCATGATATCTGCTACAGAGATATAAATGGCGAAACAAAACACAGCTGCGACAAAGTGATGTTAGACGAACTTCGCGAAATGAAACCAGAAAATATGCGAGAGCGTGTTGACCGTAGGCTGGTACAGGGTATTATTGGAGCAAAATATAAACTCGGACTAGGCAGAGACTTATACGATGACCCAGCGACAACGTCGCTTTCAGTCGAACTACACAGACCTAAAAAAAAAAGTTTCCGCGACGTAAAGTTGTAGCAAATGCAGTTGATGACATTTGGGCGATAGATTTAGTTGATATGTCAAATCTAGCTCAATTTAACGTTGGCGTTGATGGCGCTCCGCGGAGATATCTTTTTAATGTTGTCGATGTTTTTAGTAAATATGCTTTTAGCGTACCAGTTTCGGATAAAACGGGGACCTCTATGATTGACGCGTTAAAGCGCATAATAACAACTACAGAAAGAAAGCCCAACAAAATCTGGACCGATCACGGAGCAGAGTTTTTTAACAAAAAGTTCGAGCAGTTTTTGGAACAAAATAACATTAAAAAATACGTAACTGGAAATGAGGGAAAAAGCGTCATCGTCGAGCGATTTAATCGCACGCTTAACGAAAAAATTCATAAATATTTGACAGCTAAAAACACGAATAAATACATCGACAACTTACAGAATATCGTTGACGAATACAATAACACGAAACACCGAACCACTAAAATGTCACCAAACGACGCGCTTGCAAATCCAATATTAGCTAACGAAAACATGTACCGAAGACATAAATTTAGAGTTGGCGATAAAGTTAGAATTTCGTTGACTAAGAAAACGTTTGAAAAGGGATTTACTCCGAACTGGAGTGAAGAAGTATTTGTTGTTGATAAAGTACTTTTAACAATACCAGTTACATATTCGCTGAAAGACTTATTAGGAGAACCTATAACTGGCAGTTTTTACGAGCAAGAACTTCAAAAAACAGAACAAGATGTATTTGTTATCGAAAAAGTTATTAGAAAGCGCGGCAACAAAAGTTTAGTTAAATGGCGCGGATATAGCGATAAATTTAATAGTTGGGTACCAACTCGGTCGATTTCATCGACTGCGATTGCATCGACTGAATAATATTATTATAAATTTGCTCGTATTTTATAAGTACTGACTTACATTTTACAGGTTTACATAAAGAAATTAAGTGTAATTTTCTCGCATCATCGACTGACATTAAATTAAATATTTTAACAAAAATAAAATCGTATTTTATGTTTCTTTGTTGGTCCGGTACTTTTACGTTTAGGAATGGCCTTATAAGTTGCCAAAATATTTGATGCTCGGCAACACTAAAATTAAATTTTAATATTTTTTTGGCAATGTGGTACTTAACATCATATCGCCCAGTTGTTGGTCTACTTAAATATTTCTTGCTAACAACAACATCATCTTCGTCATCATCGTCATAGTTATAGAAAATATCATTTTCAGCACGGTCGATGAAATCAGCAAATCTGTCAACATTTAAAACTGGAACAAAATCTTCCGAATATATCTGAGCCAGCCTCTCGATTAAGCTCATTATAATAATAATCTTTTATCTAATTAATAAATAATATGGAAATAAAATATCATTGTAAAGTTAATATTCTAAACAAAAATGAATTAGCCGAAGCAGTTTGAAATTGCTTGTTAGGATATAATTTTTATTTCGTTGACGTTATGATAGCATCAGGCGAATTTGATAAATTTTTGTTAACAGCGGCGGATAAAATAAAACTTGATACAAATAAAATAATGACAATACGATTAAATCGCGACAATGTAATGGAATTTTGTCATAATTGTCTTACCAGAAACGATATAGAAAATATTATTAATTATCGTATCTGAAACTAAATCTATCAAATGTCAACATAGACTTTGCTGATTTACTTACATCATCAGCTGCATATTTTATTGCACGCGAATTAATCTTGTGATATTTTGCCGCAGAATAAATCGATTTAAATTTCATTTCTTTTCCAGTTTTAATATTTATTGAAATTATTTGTTTGGTTGGATTTTTAAAATTAGAACCATCAGAACCAACTCCACGTCTTGTGTTTTCTTCTGGCGTAACCAAATCCAAATTTTCGAGACAATTATCGGTTTTAATTTTATTAATATGGTCGATAACTAAACCAGCTGGAATAGGTCAACGAAAAGTTTCAAATACAAAACGATGCGACAGATAATTAACAAAATATGTTTTAGTTCCACTGACATTTATATGTAAATAGCCGGTATTATTCAAACTTCCAATAACATTTTTAGTTTTTCTGCGTCTAACAACTCCCCTATCATTTGCTTCGTATAAATCAAACTTTGGGTGAGGTTGAAATTCATCTTGTAATCCTAAATTTTCGATATTATCATCTGCAACTGCGCCATTTGCTCGATATACACGTTGTCCCTCTGGAATATCTCCAACGAACAAAGTATAAATAAAATCTTTTCTAAGCATTTTGATTCTATCTGCATTGTCACCCTTTACTGAAATTAACATACCAGCCGGAGTTGGTACGCCAATAGCTTTTTTGGTTGCTATGTTGATAACAGAACCTAATGCATTTCCAGCATATAAATTGTATGCTGGGTGAACATGATACATCTCTTGCTCTTCCGCTGTCAGTGGCAGATATCTCAGGATTTCTGTCATTATATATATACAAAAGTTTTATATCTCTAATTAAAAGTATTAAAAATTTCAATTAAATAAACAATATTACCATATACATATAATGCTGAAATTGCGCGACATCGCTAAAAAGAGCATTATCAAATCCGAAAAAATTGCTTCGGCATTTTCAGGATATGACAACAGTTACAAACTCGACGATCAGACTATATTAGCTAATTTTACCTCTACAAATTTATATCATCTTTTACAACCCGTTATAGCTCGAGAATTAGCTGTTCATAAAAGTATCAAACTCATAGTCCAATATCATACGATTTTATCAAAGTTACACGCGGTTGAAGAAACAAAAACTTTTGACAGCGAAATCTCGGAACCCTATTTAACAGCTAAATCTAGAAAGATATTAACTGGAACAAACATTGCTATGGTCGCCGATGAAATACACAAGGAAATAAATAAAAAACTAGAAGAATTTACTTCATCCGGATCAGGTTGGAAATTCGAAATGATAAAAGCAGTTTTATTTCACACTGCGAAATATAACGTGCTTCGCGGTAATTTATACGTCGATCTCCCTAAAAAAATTAAGAACAAAAAATGTTGTATAAATGTCAAAAACAACGATGACAAATGTTTCCAGTGGTCTATTCTTTCCGCGATGTTTCCCAAAGAACAAAATTCCGATCGCGTCAACAAGTACTTTCCGCACAAGAACGAACTCAATTTTGATGGCATCAACTTTCCAGTAGCAGAAAATCATATACCAAAGTTCGAAAAGCAAAACGATATCTCAGTAAATGTTTTCGGACTAGACGAACGAGAAAACGTTTACCCGAGATATATCTCAGAAAATGCTTCGCAAAAGACAATAAATTTATTATTTCATCAGGGTCATTACTGTTGGATAAAAAACTTTAACGGCCTTAGTTGGCGGACAGTACAGTAAAAACAAAAACAAGAAATACTTCTGTTACAGATGTTTGCACGGCTTTACTAGCGATGACAGACTGCAGAACCATCTCAAATACTGCGTTAATGTTCAAAAAATAACTATGCCTAGCGAAAAAGAAAAAATATTAAAATTTAAAAATTATAATCATAAACTAAGTATTCCTTTTGTTATTTACGCCGATTTTGAGTGTCTACTCGTTCCCGTAGCTGGAGCAGAAAATAATCCGAACAAATCAAGTACAAGAAAGATACAACAGCATATTCCTTGCGGGTAGCTTATAAGGTAGTTTGTTGCGCCAGCGATAAATTTTCATCTCCTATAAGGTTATATAGAGGTGAAAATCCTGCCGTGTGGTTATTTAAAAATTTAATAGACGAAGTTAATACAATTTCTAACAGATTACTTAGAACAGCTCCGATCAGAATAACGTCTAAACAACAACTCGACTTTGATGAGGCGGTTAATTGTCATATTTGTGAAAAACCTCTGGCGGAATCTAAGGTGCGAGATCACTGTCATTTAACCGGCCAATATCGCGGAGCAGCTCATAACAGTTGCAATTTAAAATTTCATGCTCCAGATTTTATTCCAGTAGTTTTACATAACTTTCGCGGCTACGACAGTCACATCATTGTAGAAGCTTTTGGTGATAAAGACATTAAAGCTAAACTAAAATTGAATAACGTGATAAAATGTATTCCAAATAATTTTGAAAAGTATATGTCGGTGACCCTCGGCAAATTACGCTTTATCGACAGCTTGCAATTTATGGCAGCATCATTAGACGAGCTCGTTAAAGGCTGTAGTATTTTCAATAATCTGCGCAGCTGCTTCGGTGAAAACTATGTCGATCTGACAAAAAAGGGTATCTTTCCTTATGAGTACCTTGACGATTGGAGCAGATTTAGTGAAACTTCTCTACCTAGCAAAGATAAATTTTACTCGCAGCTCAAGAATGAAAACATCAGCGACGACGAGTATAAATATGCGCAAGATATGTGGACTAAATTCGCCTGCAAAACACTCGGCGATTATCACGATTTATATCTGAAAACTGATGTGTTATTGCTAGCAGATGTTTTCGAGAATTTTCGTCAGGTCAGTCATGTAAATTACGGATTAGACCCCTGTTGGTATTATTCTGCTCCGGGGTTGTCTTGGGACGCTTTACTTAAAACTAGCGAGATAGAATTAGAACTCTTAACAGATATCGATATGTTTAACTTTATTGAAAAAGGCATCAGAGGCGGAATTAGAAAAAAAAAAAAAAAATATGCAGCAGCTAATAATAAATACTTAAAAAGTTATGATAAAAATCGTCCGTCGAGTTACATTATTTATCTCGACTGTGTGAATTTGTATGGTGCCAGCATGGTACAGGCAATGCCTTGCGGGGGGTTTCATTGGATAACTCCAAACCAGTTTCTCAAAGAAACTGAAAAAAATCTTCCCAAAGATATTTCATATTTTGTTGAAGTTGATATAGACTACCCCAGTTCGTTACACGATCTGCATAACGACTATCCATTTTGCGCAGAGTCGATGACGATTGATTATAGTTTATTATCACCTGAACAACGAGCTATGACAATAGGAAAATGCTCTATCGTTAACAAGTTAGTTCCAAATTTGTTAGATAAAAGAAATTACGTCATGCACTACAAAAATTTAAAGCAAGCAGTAGATGCTGGACTAATTCTGAGAAAAGTCCATCGTGTGCTAAAGTTTAATCAATCGCAGTGGATGGCGGATTATATTAACCTAAATACGAAACGTCGTGCTGTAGCTAAAACCGAATTTGAGAAAATCTTTTTCAAGTTAATGAACAACTCAGTATTTGGTAAGACTATGGAAAATATACGCCGGAGAGTTTCGATTGAGATCGTTAATGATATCAATCGCAGAAATAAATTAGTTAGCGACGATGGTTTTGTTAGCATGAAAATATTTAATGAAAATCTTGCCGCAATACAACGACGAAAGACAAATTTAAAGTTAAATAAGCCAATCTATGTTGGTGCAGCTGTACTTGATATATCAAAGTGGCTGATGTACGATTTTCATTATAATTTTACCAAAAAAATGTGGCCAGAGTCAGAGTTACTATTTACTGATACGGATTCTCTAGTATACAACATAAATTGTGAAAATGTCTATCAAGATATTTACGATAATAAAGATTTGTTCGATTTATCAGATTATCCAACTTGTAGTGAATTTCATGATAATTCCAACAAGAAAGTTATTGGTAAGTTTAAGGATGAGTTTATGTTTGTTCCTGTGAGAGAGTTTGTTGGACTAAGAAGCAAAATGTATGCTGTTATATTAGATGACAATAAACTGACCAAGAAAGCTAAAGGCATCCCTAGGGGATATGTGAAAAAGATGATGCATTTTGAGGATTTCAAAGCCGCTCTTAACAATAGTGTCAGCTTTATTAAGACCAATGTCATTCGGACCAACTATCATAAGCTTGAAACGAATACAATTATAAAACGTGGACTAAGCAATTTCGATGATAAAAGGTATTGCAAAGACGGAATTAATACTCTCGCTCTTGGACATTATTTAAGTAATATTGTCTAAGCATTAGAAATAATGTTTGAAAATTTAACATTAGCGGACGGAGTTAATAATAAAATAAAAAAATAATGGTCGGTAACCAACAGTTATCATTTGAACTTAATGATGAAATTTCAGGCATTTGTTTTAGTAAATATGACAGAATTAAACTTTCTCTTATTAGAACAGACGATAGCAAGTATTTCCCATATCTCGAAAGTTTAATAGATGCTCTTTCTTCAAAATATGAAAATCTACACAATCCAATAAGCCAAGGTCAGTACACAAAAATTAATATCGACCTGGACAGATCAAAAGTTTTTGCAAAAGGTAGCAAATATTTATTAAGCAAATTAGCTATGAAAGAACTATTCGAAAGTCGCCGCAAGGTATCTGGCAGAATTAAGTTTATGTTATACAATCATGAAAACATGAGGTACTTAATTGCAAATGTTGATATAATTTCAATAGGATTAGAGATGTAGCTCCCAATTCTGTAACTACTTGTTTTAAAAAGGGAGATAATAACGCTAGGGTTTAGTTTAAAATCATTCGCGAGTTGTCGAACATATGTCTAGACTTGGAAATAAATCAGTCAAAAGGTTGGTAATATTGACGTATTTGTTGCTCATATCTGATTTTAATTAGTTAATTGTTGTTTATTAGTGAAATATAAATATATAACAGCATTTTTAAAACCTGTGTAGTTCTGTATTTGCTTAAAAATGATTAGAAATGCCCTTTACGTAAACTAAACTCAAAGCCGTACGTAACTTAATAAATTGCCTTAATTTGGTTATATATATATCGTGCCATGGATTTTAATCTGAGCAGTTTTGTTATTAATTAATTAGTGAAACAAACAAAAAATCTATGATTTTTCACGTTTGTATCTGCTTGTCTAAGTATATATATTAACTTGTAAGAACGCATATACATCTTCATACGACTTATTGATTTATTCTCTGCAGTCTGTTGTCGGCTGATCTAGCTACGCATATGTAATTCAGGTCATAGATGGTATTGGGAAAATATAACTTGAAGTCGAATGTGATACACGATTATACATTGCAATGCGAAATCAAAAAATTCATTTTCTCTATCGTTTTTAAAACAGAATTACGTGCTTTCATAATCAGAAAGTGTATAATGATGCTTTTGTTAAGTATATATTAACTAATTCAATATATATATATATATATATATGATGTGCTCGTTAGCTCAATCGGTAGCGTGTTAAACTTGTGAACTCGCGGTCTTGGGTTCCAATCCTATGAAAGACAAAAATTTGTGTCTATGGGAGGGCGATTATTATGCCCACCGAAATATTAGCTATTATGTGGGGGGCCTGGCCGAACCCCTATATTTGTGAATAGAAATTAATTCACCCACCTACAACGTCAATACGTTGTGGTGATAGTTTTCACCCCTACGGATTTGATATTTGGGGTGGGTGTGCTAGTTTCTGTTCACAAGTAGAAAAGGCCTTCATTATCATTATATCATATATCATTATATGTTATATGTTGTGTGCCGTCTTGTGCCGTCCAAAAATAGACCAGTAGGAGGTAATTTAACCCTGTGACCTGCTAATGGGTACTCACACAGGGGTCATTTCAAAAACACAACTAAAAATAACCTAATGAGGTTTAAGGTCACAAAGACCATTAGGCCTTCTGAGTTCCTAGACTTTCGATACGAATAATCTAGGAACTATTACGAGGGCAATAAATGGTCGCAAAATAAGACCTACACCGCAGACAGCCCTCTGAAGTTTCTAACATTTCGTCTTATAGTTAGAAACTTCGCCTTGGGGGTAATATCTAAACAAAAATTCAAAACCTCATTAGGTGTATCTGATCAACTAAAGGTTCCCCGCCTTGTCCCTAATTAACAAATCAACCACATGACCATCTGTAAATATATTCATGTTCATCAATCAGTTTGTGTATACTGTGCTGTCCCTAATTAACAAATCAATCACATGACCATCTGTAAATATATTCATGTTCATCAATCAGTTTGTGTATACTGTGCTGTCCCTAATTAACAAATCAATCACATGACCATCTGTAAATATATTCATGTTCATCAATCAGTTTATGTATACTGTGCCGTCCTTAATTAACAAATCAACCACATGACCATCTGTAAATATATTCATGTTCATCAATCAGTTTATGTATACTGTGCCGTCCTTAATTAACAAATCAATCACATCTGTAAATAACCATTGAATAATATAACCATCTTCATCTTAAAAAAGTCCTCTATATGAGGACAAGTATTTTTATTGTTTTAAGCAATTTTCTGTGGCTTTAGTAATATCGTTATCAAATAATATATCAACCATATTGTCAATAAATGTCATGACATCATCTGCCCAACCCGCTATTCTCATATCGCTTTCAACCGCGAATAACCATACCGACCCATATTTCGGCGATATATGATAACCCACCTTTTTAATGCAATCGCTTATTATTTTAGGTTTTATCCCAGTATATCCTGACGATGCTTTGATCGAGTTAAATCTTTTACAAAATCTGTTTGTTAGATCAAATCCAACATGTCGTACTGAATGACAGAATGACATTATATATATATTTTATTTGTTTAATATAACATTTTTAACCAATAAGTACTTAGTAGTAGAGAGAATTGATGCATCCTTTCTCAGAGGCCCTCGGCCCCAAAGCGTAGTACGTTAACATCTTTGTCAGAAAATGTGTTATTATTTTGAGCTAACAAAGGCTGCTGACAAAAATGTTAACTTAATAACGTTTTGGGAGGGCCGGGGGTCTCTGATAAAGGATCATCAATTTCTCTTTACTACTTTAGTACTAACAGGGACAGTACATAGCACTGTATGCATGTTAATATTGGGTAGAATTCGTCACAAATAAGCACATCTACATGGCACCTGATACGATTTGCTTCAGTGGATACAATTTTAGATATAACTACGTAAGTGCATCACGGGTCACTATAACCGGAGACGTCGGTGCTTTTAACGCCTTTTCTATAAAACAAGCAGACTTTTCCTTTGCTTATTGTTTTCTCTGCACGCAGACAGGAAAACGAAACGGATTCGTAACGAAAATATTGCTTGGTTTACCTACTCTGATGTGGTTGTGGATCGTCAATTGATCTGCAGCTCTCAAACGCTTGATATGCTAGACAAACATACAAACGCTTGATATGCTAGACAAACATACAAACCTCATAAAACAGTTTCTTATTAGCTTTCTGTTTGTTGTGATTATTCAAAAGATTCACTATCTTGAAATGTGTTTAGTATTTTGTTCAGTACAAAATGTCTTTCTATTGATTTAGTCTTGGGAGTGTGTGTTTTATCCAATTAGATAAAAGAGTCATCGAACTTTGTTATACAATGGCGAACACGTTTATTTAAAAATATAATTGATGAAAATGTTTAAAATGCAATTAATGTGGTTGGTCATTTTCAGATGCAGCAAGGTTTTCGCAGACTGATCCCTCGTTTATGGCGAGGAAGGAATATACGTCTTGGTAGAACAGCGAAAGAGATGATACCCGTAAATGAATAGCTTTCTTGATTCATGATCAGTTTAAGTCGTGCAAAATGTGACACCCTTGAATCAGAGTCGCATAAAAATATGTCCACTTCACTTGGAACTAAACTACCTCCATTCAACAATATTCATTGCTTTGACTTATTCTCTAAAATAACAGAATTTATTTCCACAAGCGTAAGTAATTTTAGTCAACAAAGCACCAGTTATGATTAACAGACTCCTAAATTTCGTCGTCTGGCTTCGCCATATCATTCGCAAATTGTTAGCTGCTTTCCCATTTACTTCCGAGACTCAAGGAAGGGATCTGATGAAGCAGTTAAACTTTAGAACTCCTTCTGGTTTGTTTGTCTTTCTATTATACGTTTTTATTTATTGTTGACACGTTGCTGTTCAACTATACAGAAGAAAAACTCTGATTTAATTTCTTAGACAAAGTATCACAAATATGTTGATTGCTTTTGATACTCCTCTTTATTTCTTATGGACTTTTCATTTTCACTGCTAATGTATGTAAAGGTACTAATCTCAGGCAGGGTATGTCAATTACGGTTACTGTCTAGACCAACGTTAGCTAGAGATTGAAGCCATCACAAATATCTGAACTTTTTATCTACACTCCCGCATACTACTTAAGAAAATAATCACCTTTGACCAACTTTCCCTCCAACACCCGCCTCGGACCTACCCTCCTTCCCTGGGACTACATGCAGGTTCTGAAACCTTCGTTATAATGAAAACAGGTAAAATAAATGACATGATCTTAAGAAAATACCATATCCAAATATATACGTAGGTTTATAATTATATATATATATATATGTTTTTAAAAAACTAATACTTACGCAACTTCTATAAATTCCATCATAGGTAAGCATCTCAAATTAGCTGGTGCACTCTTTTCGATATAAGGTACGTGTCTCATTTCCACATAGAGTTTTGTTGTTAGAAACGAAATGACCAGTCTTTGCAGAGAACTTTCCTTGCACACGGCAACGAGCTAAGTCATCAACAGGTGACGTAACCCAGATTTTAGTCTTATCAGTGAAGGAATTTTAGTGCAAACTTGAAATGTTACTCTTTGTGAAGTGTATTTTGTTCAAGGTGATTGGCATTGTACAGGACAAGGCAGACAGATCGACGGTAATGACAGCCATGCAAGATAAATTGCTACGACGGAAACAAAGCTTGAATAAATATCGTCCAAATAAGACATATGTTGGTAGCTCTCCACCTGTAGGTTCACTGATCTGTTTAGTCTGCCTATACTAATACTACTTCTTTTATAACTACCGCTCATACCGATACTACTAATATTTCTGCTGCTAGCTACTAGTAATATTATTTCTGATATTACTTACTGCTGAAAATTTCATCTTTTAATACTACCACTACTGTAGTTACTACTGCTACTACCTTTTCGTCTTCTAATACTACCACTACAGTAGTTACAACTACAAATTTCTTCGCCTTTTAAACCTACCACTCCTGTAGCAATTACTACCACTAGTGTCTCGTTTTCTAACACTACCACTATAGTAGTTACTACTATTATTACAAACATTTCGTCATTTAATACGACCACTCGTATAGTCACTACTACTACTAACTTCGTCTTCTAATACTACCACTAATGCAGTTATTAATGCTACTAACTTTTTCCTCTTTTACTATTATATCTGCTGCTGCTGTTACCACTAGTAGTATTACTTCTGCTATTGTTACTGCTACAACCTTCTACTATTATTGCTACTACTACTGCTACTACTACTGCAAGAAAACTGTCTAGGTTCTCTGATGTGATCTACACGTTCAGGTTACTTCTTAATTTTTGTCAAATACCGTTATAAACTTTTTGTGGTTTCATGATCATTAACCAGACTTACTGGATATGTCCATCGTGTTCTGATTACCGCCGTGATGACTAGGAATGGATATTGTGACAGATATACCATATGGCGTGTATACAGTGTGACAGAGGTCAGAGACCATCAATATCAAAAACTTGATTAACTCGTTTGAAATAACGTGTTAGATTTCGCAACTAATACTTTGAACATGCACCTTCTGTGATAGAATATACGTCTTAACCAGTAAATTAAAATTTACAAATTTAAGATTCGTGCGCATTAGAAGTTTAAAGCGTTAGAGTCAATTGAAACACGCAACATGTGATGTCTAACCCTTTAGGAAGTAACATTAGTTGATTAAATTCTCCAGTAGAACTATCATCTACATGTTTGTCTTTATTCTATGAATCTACTGTCTCCGTCTTTAAAACATTTACGCTTTAGAAATAATCTCTAACGCGTTAGCAATATCTTTCTACTGCTGTATTATAATGCGCTATGGTCATGTTTTAATGCGTTATTATAATGGCCGCAGTCTATAACCAATCATGTACTGACGAATGGCGTTAAAACCAGAACTACAACAAAACACTAAGTCATGATTCATGTTATCTTAATGTATATTTTAAACATAATATTCCTTCATGCCTTCATAACGAAAGAATAATAACAAAGAAAAATTACACTACGGCAACTAAATACATTAGAACGTGTCATTTGTTATCCGTAATTATACAAATATTTATACACATTACATTCAGTGTTTGTAGTTTATTATTTTTGATATGTTAAGACATTAACTTAATACTTTATGTAAATCTGATGGGTCCAAATAAGACTACGAAATCCTTGCGTAGTATTTTCATTAATGATTGGGTGTGACCGTGGGAATTTTCTTTGCCCCGCCCTCTAAAAGGACTTTATTTTACTATCAATATTAACAATATGTGGCCGTCTTTCCAATTGTTAGCCGAATGGAAACTAGAAAAAGCAGACTTCCATATCATTATTGATTGGGTGTGATCGCATGAATTTTCTTGCCCCGCCTTCTAAAACGACATTATTTTTCTATCAATTTTAACAATATGGTGGCCGTCTTTCCAATTGTTAGCCGAATGGAAACTTAGAAAAAGCAGACGCTCATTACAAAACACACAGTAGTGGTTATGTATGTTGGAATAACACCCATTTACCATACACTGAATTATCCGAGTGCCAAACTAAAATTAAAACGTGAGTAAAGCAGCAAAACATTTGCCTAATTAAACGGAGAATGTGAGAGAATCAAGAAAATGCATCATGCTGTCTTACACGAATATGGCTTTTATATTGACAATTACTAATAATAATCTTAATAATAAGACTTAATGTCGACTTTGGGTTACTTTCTCATTGGCTAATAGAGTTTGGACGGTTCTAGAAGAATTAAATAACTTCACACTGGTTTGTGGTCACATGAATATACAAATTCGAGATAAATTGAGTAGTAAGATCTGTCACGTGGGGTATGTTGTGAAATATAGACATAATAGAAGGTGTATATACGGAGAGATCTGAGTAATCAGACGCATTCCTGTTCTAGAGTCAGTCTCATTTCTTGTGTTCCTATTGTAAGTCTGCATATGTGTTTTATGTTGCACTTAGATATTATTCGAGAGGAAAAACATTTGTTTGGACTGTTCCGTGGAAATAGAAAGTGCTCATTATTTGGGCTATAATATTATTCTGGAACTACTGTGAATTATTTCGTCTTGACAACGTCACAATTCGTTACATAAGTTTAGATGGGTATATTTTAAACACATTAGTTCACTATTTTCATTTCATGTTTGTATGTTTTCATCCCGGTTGAATTTTCTTCATGCTTTGATGTCATTAAAAATTGTTACCACTTTCTTTCTTCCTTTCATTAACGACAAAAGACAATCCAATATCTGTCCGCAGTGATAATGCATACCTTTATTTAATGGCATGTACAATCAAAATCGATGTCTTCTTTTTTTTTAGTGTCGAGTCCACATCAGTGGGAGAATGAAAGATAACATTCCCTTCTCCGTATGCCGCGGTGTTGTCAACAGTTTGAGGTTTTGAATGACGTTTTCCAGTTGTTTATTATTTCCCAAACCTCCTTATGTATTTGTATATCAACTGGAATGAATCGTTCATTTTTTTATACTTGCTGGTTCTCAATTTGACTGAAATCAATGTCAGAAAATTTAGATTATGATTTTTTTATGTCACATTCTTTATTTTCTGCTACGTTCCTAAACTCTTTGATAGATTGTGCTCATGTTTATAATAAATTATCGTGAAGCTAATCATAATTCATTCTGCGACATGATCTCCGAACGTTTGAACATTGGGGTCAAGGTTGCACGTTTTTCAAGAAATTAAAAAGGTGACAGTTCTAGTATATATGGGTATTTTGGTTCTTCAAATTTCGACAAAATATACATCTCGAATGATTTCTTTTGTAGAGTTAAAAATTGAAAAGTGAAAATTGAATTTCAAACTAAAACTTCGGTGTGCCAGAAGCTTTCACGTTCTACATGCATACTGACCGCCAAGTATAGCCGATCACGCGCTGATTAACGGCTTTAAACCAATAACAATAACAATAAGTATCTTTCATGTGAAACATTTGTCTAACCTCCTCAGACAAACTATCGCTGCTATAAATAATAACAACAGATCAATACAGAAATTGCGCAAACAGATAACAACGAGCGAAGTTCACGGAAGTTGACATGGCCCTGGACGATTTTAGTCTTATCTACGGAGGAATTTCAGTGCAAACTAGCAGTTTTAACTGAAAGACGTGTATCTCGCTCAAGATGTTTAGTCTAGAACACAGATAGATTAATCGCTGCGATAAACATAAATTATTAAATTGCTTTGAAGTCAGATCACAAGGCTTGCACACATCTCTTCCAAACTTTTCATTGGACTGTCCTTATCTGCCTGTAAGCTTACAAATCTAACCGTTTCCTCAACCTACACTATTACCAGTACTTCTACAGCTTCTACTAAAACTACTACTACGACTACTGTATGTTGCTACATCTCATATTATTTCTACTATATAACTGCTATTACTTACTGTTCTGTCTTCTACTAGTACTACTACCTGCTCCTCCTTCTCCTCCTCCTCATTCTCATCCTACTACTACTAATACTACTACCGCTGCTACAATTAATCAAACTAATATAGTTTTGCCTTTACCACCTGTACCCAACTTTGTCTTCAACTAACACTACCAAAATAATGCTACTAGTAGTAATAGCAGTAGTAAATGAAACATGAGCTAAAGATATGTTTTCTGTGCTCTCCACTTACAAATTACCTTTTCAGTTTATAAGTTATGTTATTTGTCTCCTATGTACAATGATCTTAATGGTGTCTTTTTCTTTGACTGAATTCATAAGAATATATGAAAGGAATTTTAATATTGGTAATACATTTTTTCCGCATACTGATACAGTGCGCATTGTTGATAGATTATAACACCATCACGGAGATATACGCATATTGATACAGTTAACATTGTAGGGTGGGTGTAACATCATCACTGAGATCTGCGCGAATTGATACAGAGAACATTGTTGGGAGGGTGTAACATCATCACTGAGATCTGCGCGAATTGATACAGAGAACATTGTTGGGTGGGTGTAGCATCATCATTGAGATCAGCGCGGATTGATACAGTGAACATTTTTGGGTGGGTAAACCAAGATCTTCGTGGATTCGTACAGTATTTGTTGATTGTGTGTGTAGCAGTAACACGGAGATCCGTACAGACTGATACAGTGATTATTGTTGGGTGCGTGTAGCATCATTACGGAGCGGTAGAGTCTGACGGTCTTCATTAGTTTCCCATTTTCAAACTAAAGATTTTAATGATTGTCATAATGCCTCGTAGGATTTTATTTATTTCGTTTGTTTATTTATGCATCCAATCGTAAAGTTTGTGGCCTTGAGAAGCTTGTAGTCAGTTTCTAGATACTGCAACCAAATTTCGGCAAATCATTTCGGCTGCAATGAACACCAACACATCCCCTATTTCTTCATTGTTTGCAAATCAATTATGAGTATGATGAGGGTTACATTGCAAATTGCAGTTTCTTTAGTTTTATATCCAATTAGGAATTTTACAGAATTTTTATGATTCATGTGAAATTTATTTTAAATAAGCATGTGAGTTTCAACTAGAACAATTATCAAGTCTGGATACGCGAATTTCATCGTTTGCAGATAATCCGTATGTGAAGTTAGAACCATTATAGTGGATCTAAAACCGTGACTGTGAACAAATCACTACCGAGACAAATAGTTTAAAATAATCTCCGCATTTAACTCAAAAGGTAATGGAGCTTCTGCCCTCTTAATACGCAACCCAGATAATAAGACATAATTTGCCCCTGTCCACAGAACATCAATTCATGGTGACCCCACAAAAATTCGTATGTGTATGTACACGGGTAACATGTATGGTTTAAAATACCATACCAAAATCTTATCATCAGTTTTTATCTTATATACATATAACAAACACTTAGAAAATTACAAAACTTCTTTAAAAATAAACTTTTTGAATTACTCTCTTTCACGTGTCCCGGGGTGGCCGAGTAGTCTAAGGCACTCGATTTTACCGATCACTGACATTTCATCTCTTGCCGCTTGGTTTCGATTCTCAGTCTTAGCCAATGTGGGTATGTGAGAAAGCTTCCCAGTAGTTTCGCGTGGGTTGGTGGTTCTTCCCGAGTTTTCCCGATTTTTTTCCTCCAGCAAATATACTGGCCGCCATGTATAGCCAGTCATGTGCTGATCAATGGCGTTAAACCAATAACAGAAAGTAATTTTCATGTGCAACATTTGTCTGACCTCCCCAGACAAAACATTGCTGTTATAAACAATAAGAACCAATCAATACAGAAATTATGCAAACAGATAACAACTAGCGAAGTTCTTGAAAGTTAACCTAGGCCTGGACGATTTTAGTCTTATCAACGGAGGAATTTAAGTGCAAACTTACAGTATTAACTGGAAGACGTGTATCCCTTTCAAGGTGTTTAGAACACAGATCAATGGCTGCGATAAACATAAATTATTAAATTCCTGTGACGGCAAATTGCGAATCATGCACACATCTCTTCCAAATTGACGGCCCTTATCTGCCTGTAAGATTACAAATCTAACCGTCTCCTCTACCTACACCATTACTAGTACTTCTACAGCTACTACTACAGTATGTTGTTACAACTCACATTATTTCTACTATATAACTGCTATTACTTTCATTACCGTCTTCTACTACTACTACTACTACTACTACTACTACTACTACTCTTACTACTATTACTATTACTGCTACTGCTGCTACAATTAATCCAACTAATATTACTTTTGCCATTACCACCTCTATCCAGCTTTGTCTTCAACTAAAATACTAGTAGTGGTAGTAGTAGTAAATTAAATATACACTAAATTGTTTTAATGGAACATTTTTGCTGTTTACAAACCACTTTTATTGCCACTGTGATGATATCTCACACTGTCACATTTAGTACTTCATTGTGGCATATATGTAATAAAGATGTTTGATCCATCGGAAACTGTTGCATTTTTATTAGTTTTTTTATTTTTTTTAAAATACAACCCATCATAAGAAACGTGGATAATAAGCTATCATTTCTCATGCATGTGGTTGTAATGGGACCATTTTCCGTATAGTTACTCTTTCTTTATGAAGGTAAGAGGCAATATTGGACTTGAAATAGAATCAAAACAAAATGCTTTATTGTATCTCAGTATTATGGTTCACAATAAATTTGTTTGATGTCCGTACGTAAGCAATTAATTAATAATAAAGCGCATTATGTCATACAAGAACACGGAGTTTAGTTACAAAGTTCATGATCTTACCATACTCATTTTATCATATGCTTTGTCGGTGCAATCACAGCATAGGCTGCAGATTAGCATAGAAAAAAATAAAGATTTGCCATTGGGTGACTATCACCAACACACCAGTTAGAAATGCGTGGTGTCTCTCAGATGCTGTCATGAAATACCATGAAGCAGAACCCGGAAGACGGCGTTGCAGACAAGTCATCTAGCGATGAAGACGATACCTTTGATTGTCAAGAGTCCGGTGACTATCATGAAGAGGATGATGTGAACTGCAAAGAACCAGCAGAAACCTTCCAGATATTATTTCCAGTGGCCGCCAATATTTACTGAGCTGGAGTAAATGGTAAATGGGCTTAGATTTAGTTACTTGAGTCCAAGTCTTCTATACCCCATGATTTTACCATTACATCACACACAAGTGCCTTATATACGCAAGACATTACAAACCCTAAGTGAGCCTCCCCCCTCCTCGGGTTGTGTCCTCTTCGCAAGTTTAGTTATTATACTAAGTGCCCCCGTCAGGCGTATGTTATTGATTATTCATCGCCACTACAATATGTAAACTATTCTGCTAATATTTTCCCTCTGGCAGAATTAGTCGGAGAATATTTTATACTAACTGCGCCAAAGTTAGTGTGAGATTATTTTTAAATTAAACTGACATTACAGACCGATGAGAATGATATTTTGAAACAAATAATGAGTATATCTGTTTCTGGGATTATTCATCCAGGTAAATGGTAAATGAAGTGTGCTTAATGTCACAAAAAGATTAAATCGTCGTTTCGCTTAAATGCATCATACCGATTTGTCAAAGAGGCTAAAAAGATATCATACCCAGAGCTTCTTGATAAATTAATCAACTTAAGAATCATCGTGGAACAGGAACGATGTAGACTTTGCCAGTATTATGAACCGCGGGAAAAGAATATAAGATATTGTGCAAGAAATAATTAATTCGCTGACTTTGACTAGAGCAAAAAAGTACATATAGGTGAAACGAATTAATTATCCGATGATAACGTTGAAACAATAACCAAATATAGTAGCACTAGCGATGATCAGCAAGAAAAAATTAATTAGAGATGTTGTAGTATAATACATAAAACCACTAATGGCACTCAGATGTATACAAAACAATGAATTTATTTGTAATGATAAAAAAATATTTTGAAATGATAGAATACCCTAGGAAATGGTGGCATTTCTTCGAAGAGTTATTTCGATGTGAAGAACGGAACAAACTCAGGCAATATTTGGGAGTGGCAGGGAAATAATAGCGAACGCTACAAAAAGTTTCAAATTTTTGCATGTCAGTACACAATGGATGGTCAGTTTCCTGTTGGTGTCATTCATTATCTCAACTGTAAATGTGCAGTGAGTTTACCAAATACCGGCTTCAAGAAAATTTTATTTACACAGTAAGATCATTTTGATTTCAACCTCAGAGGCTGCCTCGCAGAAAAATATCTTGCATGATAGACACTATTTTATCTTGTATATTACCGTTTATTGTACAACATCATTTATAATTAATGAATGACATAAAAATATCCTACCATCATCAATAAAACATAATGTGGTTAAACTTTGGTTTGGGTTAACAACCATCATAAATTGAGTGGATAGATTTAAAAAAATGTTATGTAGGTCTATTTTGTGTGTTTCACTTTTGGCACGTAGATTCCATTTTTGGTAGAGGTATAAATAGGTCTGATGCAAGCTTTAATTTTAATACGAATATTTAACCTGTTTGCGACTTTGGAGTTATTTATGGTTGGCTAGTAGGTCAGGTGGAAATGTATTGTTAAATGTGGGATTAAGTAGTGACGTTTGTCACGTAGGGCTATATTGAGACATATAG
>JAECUM010007935.1:0-47674 GCA_016617855.1 Megalonaias nervosa | reverse complement strand
TATATGTATGTATGTATGTGGGTGTACATATCTTAATAAGTAATTGAAAGAACAAATGATTAAAGGTACTTACAAATGAACAAAGTTTAGTCTGGAAAGACATGACCGTAATTGGGCAATATACATACTAACTCGTTATATCCTCCAAACCCACATATCACTCTGCCAAGACGTAGCCGTAATTGGGCAACCTGCATATTGATTCATTATACCCCTACCCCATCCCCCATCTCCCTCTGCCAAGACATGGCCGTAATTGGGCAAGATGCATACTGACTCGTTAGTTCCCCCCTCCCCAACCTATCCATCATCTCCCTCTCCCAAGTGTTACGATTCTATGGTCTTAAACTAAGTAACAAAAGCGAACGAAAATCAACAGGTCTTATAAAATTCAACAAATAATTATTTCCCTAGAATACAAAACAGAAGATTTAATAAGAACTTAACAGTATTGTGAACTAAATCCCCAATAGTCATAAAATTATGTCCAAAAGTATAGAGTATTCTGAATGAATTCCAATATTGTTCTGAATGAATTCCAGTCTTGAAAGTGCTGATGTGCCATGGCGGGGGGAGGGGGGCATATAGCGCTCGCGCGCGCGCGTGTGTGTGTTTCGGATTAAATTTTATATTGCCAAATTCAGCGATCAATCTGATTTCTATTAATGTAACCCCAATAAACAAAATCGTCCGAACGGTGGCCATTGTGAAACATAAATATCACACAGTCAATTTGGTCAACATCTGGGTTTATATGACTTAGGGTCAAACTTGTATGCATGACAATGTCAACTGAAAATAAAAATAAATAAATAAATAGATAAATAAATAAATAAATAAATAAATAAATAAATAAATAAATAAATAATAAATAATAATAATAATAATAATAATAATAATAATAATAATAATAATAATGTGCAGTAATGTAATAATGAACAAGCTAGCCCCAGTTTGAGTACAAAAGGTTGGTATGGCATGAGTTGATGATATGGGACGACTTGTACACAATATGGATAAATCAAGATCCAGTGTGTAGTTATAATCTTATGAAGATAATATTTTTTTAGAACCTGCATTTGAAATATAGTATGAAACTACACAAAAATTGTGCCATCATGATGGATGTGATGCGTACCAGAGGTATGAAGCACGGGCATGAACTGGTATTACAATGGAGGAAATGAAAAGATTAAAGAGAGATAACTCAACAAAATATTACACGTGAATGTGGAAAGCAGAAAATAGGGCACCCAATGTACTGGCATTAGAAATGCCAATTCAGTTTAAAATTTAAATATTTTGCACATAAGTCACAGACATAGATACCATACACTTTTGTAGTCCCTAGCTAAACTTGGCGCGTACCGACAAACATTGGAGGACCAAAGCCCAAAAATAACAAGACAAAGTCCGGAAGTAGCACGATATAATTCCCAAAGTAACACGATCTAGTTCTATGCAACTAGATGGACTTAAGATTCAAAACCTAAACCCATAGAATACCTTGTCCCTGTCATGCAACTCATGGCTAAATACATAATACAGAATGACATGAGATTTTCAAAAAGTCAGCTGAACTAGACAATGCAAATGTCATTATGTGGTTGTAGTGTTTTGTTAATGCATTTGCTAGAGAAGAGCCTTCCAGATTTAAGTACAACTTTTTCAGGTTTCTCAAGGGGGGGGGGGCAGATTTAATTCCACCAAAAATAGCACATATATGAAGCGATTTAATTTGTTCGTTAACACTTTTAAAGTTTCATAAAGGCCTTGATGGACATACGTCAAGGAAACAATGAAACTAATTACAGAACATAGCATATTATTCTCATAAGCGAAAACGAGTAGAATGTCAAGAATATAACGGACAGCATATGAACGATCAAAATGTACAGCACATAATATTTTGGCTTTATTTTCTGATCAAATAAATATACAATAAGATAAATAAATAAAATAGATAAAGATGAATCAAGATGTTGGATACTTTTACTGCAAGAAGTTAACTGAAGAGGGAATATAAAGATGGTACCCGTCTATAAAGTAATGAGTTAATATCGAAATGGTACCAGTCAATAAAGTAATGAGGGAATATCAAGATGGTCCCAGTCTATTATAAGCCTGATGCAATCTGTATATTAGGTGCACAGGTTCAAAACAGAACAAGGAACAGTCATTTTAGTCCCACTGTTCAAGACAGTTAAACTTTATCTGAGGAACTTATAGCTGGTGAATAATAATACGACTGAAATAATAGTAGTATGTTACAGTCCAGAACTATATTAATGTTTCAAGTGCGGAATTAGATAATGCTCTTGGTGATGACTATTTTTTCACCAAGTGGAATAGCCTTCAAAATGATCAATATCATTGAAAACACAAGCAATTTTAGGAAATCCCAAGTCTCCTTTGCACTTGCATTTTACTTTTATCAATGCCTATGAAAAGATGTACATTATTTTAAAAGCTGACTGACAGTATATACCAGTAAAGAAGACAATTGTAGATAATTAATAAGACAAGAGTAATAAATATTATGTAGAAAACGCAGATTATGAGACTGACGTTACTTCGGTACGTGTTGACATACACGCCAATAAATATCCGATTTTAAAAGGTTTGAATACCAATATAAATCACGAATTAAAAAATGAATGTTTGTTCCTGTAGCTTCATTATTGTTTGAAATAGGTTACGATTTTGCCTACAGTAATGCGCTTTGTTATTATTATTATTATTATTATTATTATTATTATTATTATTATTTTTTTCGTCTTTATTGCAGCTTATAATGCTTTGATGAAAACTGGAAATAAACCAGTTAATAGAAAAAGAAGTAAAATGCCATTCAGACGGTACTCAGTCACTTTTACAAGTTGTTTAAGCCATTATAAGCTGCTGGTGCGTGTTAGCTAGTCAAACACATTGTAATAAATCTTGAGTATGCATTTGGTTACAGCACCCCGTTGTAAGGAATTCTTAGATTTTTGTGATTACTTGTTTGATTATGGGAACTCGGTCCTGTGGAAATATTCCTTAGCCCGAAATAATTAGCCAATTACTAGGAGCAAACGTCACGGAGTGAAGTGTTAGTGAGTTTCCATGATGCCATGGTTTACTTTTGGTGAATTCAGGTCAGAGCCGCATGAGTGTACCTTAGTTCCATAGTCCCTATTAAAATCTAGTAATTTTTATTGGTTGTGTGACTCCAGGTGCAGTATTTATGATTGGAGACTGGTAAATTACACAATTGAATAAACAAGAAGGGATTGTTCCGTCGTCGGCAGGTACCGTTTATGTCACCATGGTGGCAAATGTGATGCAGTCTTACAGGCGAAATGTGGCTCAAAACCATGATTTGACTGGCCTAAGGTGGCGTAGTGAAAATAGTTACTTGTGTTATGGGGAGTTGTATAGTTTTACGGCGTGAAACGCTGACGGTACGGAAAGTTGATGAAGAGAAACCATGCAGTTGTGTGGTTGATAGACAAATCGAAAATTGTGAGATCTGTGGTCTTGTATTGATTAGAGTAAAATTATTTATAGAATGGACACGTTGGGCTTTCTAATTTACAGCAGAAAATGTATGGAAGTCTTTGGAATTAGGGGAAACTTATGACTTCTAGCGGAATCGCGCCAGGGTTTGACACCGCTCGGTCAACCAAAACCCCTGGTTTGTGACAATATAACTATCTACCAATCACTTCAAAACCTTTACGAAATGTGACATAAACATAGCAACAATTATTGCAGTCTCAGCCATTTATGTGTCTATGGCAGCTATTGCGACACACCTTATTTTAATGTATTCGTATCAGCCTTTCACCCGACGTTTGTTTTCAAAAGTTTATCAGAAACCGCTATTAAGTTGTGTGTTATGTATATGTAATTTAATTACTTGTGTGTTTGTTTTAAATTCTTTTGTTACGTATATGTAATTAAATTACTCGTGTGTTTTAAATTCTCTTTAATTTTATTTTTATTTCATTACATGTTATTGTAATAACTTTATTTAATGGATTTGACATTTTTTCTAGAAAATTTTAGTTCAGTTCTTTCAGCCTGATTAGAACGCAAAATGATTGCTACATTGTATTTTTAGCTAACCTAGTTCTTGATCTTGATTCCGATTTTATAAACACTGAGTGAAAATCATTGGTTGTAATCAAGGTCATACTTCGCCTACGTGTTAGTCTGAATAAACAACGCTTTATTTTTAAATTCATTTCCAGTGTGGGAATCAGATTCTTAGCTAAGGCTATAGTTAGCCTACGTGATAATTGACTTGTAGTGAGTGACCACGTGACCCATAACCCGGGTCTGAAATGGCGTTTTTTAGTTGGGTTAATACTGAGATTTCAGTGTTTTTGAGTCAGTTGTAAATAGTACCTTGAGGCTGAAAGGCATTCCTGTTGTTGCCATTTGAATTGAGTTTTTTTTTTTTTTTTTTAATTGAAAATAATTTATTCACCTTGGAAAATATTCTTCTTCATCGAAATTCTTGCACAAAGACATTTACTAAAAATTATTCGGAATTCTAAAGTCGGAATTCTATTCTTGGTGACTCAACAAGGAACTGTTGACACATCAGCCCAAAACAGGTTATAGAGGACGTCATCGCCTTCCATTTTGGAACTTCATCAAGATTCGAACTTGGATTCAATTAGAACTGTTTATTGATAGGACTTATATTTTTAAATTCTTGGATTAATTTTGGATTATATTCACAAACCGTAAGTCCTTTATCATCTTTTACCTTGTTTTCTAGGGAAATAAATTATTTTGTTAAATTTACAAAGCTTGTTGACTTCACTCTTTTCTTTTGTTACTTTTGTACAAGCCTACACGTAACACATTTTTATTTTATTTTATTTCATTACATGTTAATGTAATGATAACTTTATTCACTGGATTTGACATTTTTCCTGAAAATTCAGTTCAGTTCGTTTTGACCTGATAAACAAACATTAGTAGAAACATTGTATCTTTTGGTAACCTAGATTCAGGGCCAGTTTCAGCGTTGTAGTAAACAACCCTATTTTTCTTTATTATTGAATCTCATAGTAAGATTCGTTCAGTACAATCGAATTCGTCCATGGCAGACGTGACAACTGGCATATAATGTTACTACGTGGCTTGAAAGGAAGTGATCACGTGACCTATCAGGTGATCCGTTTTGCGTTTCAGTTGGGTTAAAACTGACGTATTATAGTGATTTTTAGTCAGTCGTAATTCATACCTTCGAGCTCAAAGGTATTTATTTTGTTGTTGCCAGTTTGATTTGCATTTTTCTATTTTTCGGAATTAACGATTTATTTTCGCTGAAAACTTTATCCCGTGCTCATCAGAATTCTTGGACAAAGACATTTACTGAAAATTATTCGGTATTCTAAAGCCGGAATATTATTCTTGGTGATTCAACAAGGAACTGTTGACACGACAACACAAAACAGGTTATAGAATACGTCATCGCATTCCATCTTGGAACTTAATCGGGATTCGAACTTTGATTCATTTAGAACTTTTTAGTGATAGGACATATATGTTTAATTATTGGATTATATTTTGGATTTGATTCATAAACCGTAAGTCTTTTTTCATATTGTTACCTTGTTTTCTAGGGAAATAAAATATTTTGTTAAATTTTACAAAGCTTGTTGGCTTCACTCTTTTCTTTGTTACTTTTGTACGAGCCTAGACACGTAACATGTGATAAATATAAAATTAATTGCGCCTTTTTACTTACAACACTTTCCAACTATTCATGAAATGTAGTTTGTTTGCTTGCTGCCGTTTCTTTGATGATGTCATTTATAAAGTCATTATATATATATCACTATCCAAACGCCCTCTTTTAGATTAAAATGTAAGAGAAGGAGATAAAATCTCACAAATTATACTATCCCTTACATTACAAAACATAATATTCATCACACCATCTATAACATCCAACACCCCACACGCGAATCGAACTGTTAGCTCAAATCTATGTCAGTGATTCCGAAGACGACATGAGTGAGCCTGCATGAATGCCCTGTCACAAAACCATGAGAGTCCTCATTCAGCCTAAACAAATTAGTTATTGTCACATTTGAGAGACCCAAAAGCTCACTTACGGAAAATTGAAAACGATGGCTTACACATACACTGTGAAAATGTAAAGAGCTCACGTAGTGTGTAAAACTTAGTTTAAATTAAAGTTTATAATCAAAATAGAATGATGACACATTTTCAAGGAGAAAGCAGACACCAAGCGACAATAACGATCCGTGTCACACAATACTTTCTAGAGGTGTTAGTAGAAGTTTGTGCTAGCGATCTTGAAGAGGATATGATTACCACATATTCAGCACCATCTACATCCACTACAGAGAGAGACTGAGAGGTTGAGAGAGAAAAAACGGTGGTAAATCTGATAGGATGACAGAATCAACAAGACCAGTGAAGAAAGAAATTCGTTTGGTGTCTCATGAAGATTATGTTTACAACCTATTAGATCAAAAGTGACTTGTAGAAAAAAAATTGAGAATGATGACGTACATCTACACGGAGAAATTAAACGGTTTAAGTCAATGGTTACTATGTCTTTGTATCTAATGTTCATATGAAATGTTGGTACAAACGAAAGCTAACACACACACACACACACACACACACACACGCATACACGCACGCACGCACGCATACACACACACACATGTTGCAGCATTGGGTGACAGTAGAACTGGAAATAGTAACTTGAGAGATAAACAGACAGACTTGACATTACATTGCAGAGAGAAAGAAAGAATGGAAAAGGACGGAAATGTAGGACACCATTTTTTGATTCTGTTTTTTTTTTTTTTTGGTAATAACATAATTAAGACAACGATATATTCTATGTGAGAACTGTTCATAGACAATTGTTTTCATTCTACCATAGCATTTCTTGGATATCCCAATTTAGGAGATGTCATGTTTGGCATTACACGCTACAAACATTGTAGCAAAGTTTCCAACAAAACTACGGACATCACCAAAACAAAGTCTGGTCTCCTGCACTCTTAAGCAACGGAGAGGAAAAGAATAGGACAAAGATTATTACATTTTCTGAACGCATGTTTTGGTTTTAGAATGAGATTTTACCATAGGCAGGGTCATAGAGTGCAGTGAAACTCGCGTTATTGTTGAAAAAGCCCTATGTTTGTTTTATTTTTCTGAGAAACAGTAGTTCTAATGTTAGAATTTTTTCCCCGTGACATATGGCAGTGCCGAATAGGATACCTGATGTCTACAAGTTCAAGTCAGTTCAAGATTTTATAGCATTCAACGACTTACTTATGGAAAGAAATCGTTCTACAATTTTTAGGGTGTAAGTGTTTGAAAAAAAAAATACACGACAAACGGAACAGTTCACATATTTATGGTAACTATTGATCACATTTTTGGAGAGGTTGCCTAAAACAGGAACAGATACCATTAGGATTTCAATCAAACTTGATTGAGTCCCCATGAAAGCGAAAATGGAAGGCAATGACGTCTGTTGTAACCTTCAAAGTGTAGACGTGTCAACAGTTTCTTGTTGAATCACAGAAAATATTATTCCAATTTTGAATTCAATATAACTTCCAATAAATGTCTCTATCCAAGAATTCGATAGGAGCACTTATGTATTTCCAGGGAAAATAAGCACTTGAAATTCAATAATTTGAAGAAAATAAAAACTCAGCCCAACCTGGACACAACATAAAACATACTGACGTCTCAAGTGTTAAGGCACAACTAACTAATTCTTATCATAACATCAGTTATAAGACTAAGTTACACGCAAAACAGATTCCCGGATGGGGGTCAATCTTCTAGAAGAAATAAAAGTTTGTAAAAATAGACACATGTTTTTTATCACGTAGTCTAGGTATGGCCTGGACTCAAGTTAATGAATCTTACTCTGAGAAAGAATAAAAATTTTTTTAAAAATGTTGTTTACCAAAACTGTCACTGATTTTTAAAAACGATGTCAGCAACTTGATGGAGTGTTTCTATTATTAGTTGTTTATCAAACAGAACTGAACTCAAATTCTGGACAAAATCAAGTCCAGTGAACAATATTCATTACAATATCATGTAATGGAATAAAAAATATTTTAAAACTAACAAACAAACAAATATATTAAATATACATAACAAATTTGGAAAGTATTGTGTGACACGGATCGTTATTGTCGCTTGCTTGGTGTCTGCTTTCTCTCTGAAAATGTGTTATCGTTTCATCTTGATTATAAACTTTAATTTGACTAAGTTTTACACACTACTTGAACTATTTACATTTCACAGTGTATGTGTAAGCCTTCGTTTTCAATTTTCTGTAAGTGCGTTTTGGGGTCTCTCAAATGTGACAATAACGAATTTGTTCGGGGTTGAATGAGGACTCTTATGGTTTCATGACGAAATTGGAGGACATTGATGCAGGCTCACTCATGTCATCTTCGGAATCACTGACATAGATCTAAGCTAACAGTTCGACTCGCGTATGAAGTGATGGATGATATAGATGGTGTGATGAATATTATTTTTGTAATGTAAGGGATAGTATAATTTGTGAAATTTTATCTCCTTCTCTTGTTACGTATTTGTAATTTAATCATTTGTTTGTTAGTTTTAAATATTTTTACTATATTCAATTACATGCTATTGTAATGTAACTTAGTTTACTTGATTTGACATTGTCCAGAAATTCAGTTCAGTTCAGTTTGACCTGATGTTTTTATTTTACTGATAAACAACCAGTAAAGAAACAATGTATGTAGTTTCTGACCTTGATTCAGAACCAGTGACAGTTGTGGTAAACAACATTCTTTTAATTTTTTTTTTTAATTCTCTCTCATAATAAGAATTGTTAAGTTGAGTCAAGGCCATACCCTGGAGTACATGATAATTATCATGTTACAAACTTCAATTCCTTCTAGAAAGATGAAATCTCGACCCCCATACGGGCATCTGTTTTGCGTTTTAGTTAGTCTTATAACTCATGCTATGATACGAATAAGAAAATTCGGGCTCCAAACATATGTTGTGACCAGTTTGAGTTGAATTTTTATTTTATAGAATTTCATGTGATTATTTTCCTGGAAATACAAGTGTTCCTACAAAATTCTTCGACAAAGACATTTATTGAAATTTCTTCGGAATTCAAACTGGAATAATATTTTCTGTGATTCAACAAGGTACTGCTGACACATCTACACTTTGAAGGTTACGACAGACGTCATCGCCTTCCATTTTGGATTTCATCGAGACTCGAACTCAGATTCATTCAGGACTTTTTTAATAATAGGACTTCTATTTTTTAATTCTTGAATTAAGTTTGGATTTGATTCGTAAAACCGTAAGTTCTCTTTCTCATCTTTGCTATGGTTTTCTAGGGAAATCAATTATTTGCTAAATTTTACAAAGCTTGTTGTCTTCACTCTTTTTCTGTTATTTTTTCTCAGCGCCTAAACACGTAACAAGAAAATTGGGGGCTCGTGCTTGGGATATATGAATTTTAGCTAAAATATTTCAGAAAACTTTGTTTTTTGAAATTTAAATTCCCCTAGTTTCAGTATTTTTTAAAATCCCAAGTATTATTTCACATTTTAGAAATCTTTAGTGAAATAAACAGGCTTTATTTTACAATGTTATCAAAAGTGGAGTTCTTTCTTTCAAATCCTACCCAGGAACAGTTAGACTTTTTGAAAGAAGATGAATTGCTACCACTTGCCAGAAAATATTAACTTTCTGAGGTAAAGATTCTTTAACGAAGCAAGAAATAAAAAACATTTTGGTCCTGTATTTGGTAGAAAAGAATATTTCGAATATAAGTGTTTTTGTTTCGATCAGTAAGTCTGTATCAGACTCTAGCATAAAAGTAAAGGAATTAAAATTAAAATACAAGATGGAATTGGAGTTACGAAAGCTTGAACTTCAGAAAGAAGAAAATCAAATGCAGTTGCGATTTGAGAAAGAGGAGAGAGGGAAACAAATGCATTTACAATCGGAGAAAGAGGAGACAAAGAGATAGATGCAAATGCAAAGAGAAAGGAAGAGAGGGAATATCAAATTAGAGAAAATGAAATAGAGCTGTTAAGTGAAATGCATGTTCCCACTTCACATACAAATTCAAGTTTTCATGTTACTAAGAATATTAGGTTAGTGCCCCCTTTTAGAGAAAAAGAAGTAGACAAATATTTTCCTCAGTTTGAAAAAATTGCGGAAAATTTCAGATAGCCAAGGGGAGCATTGGACTCTATTATTACAATGTGTACTTACTGGTAAAGCTAGTGATATTTACAATTCACTGTCAATACAGCAAAGTACTGACGATGATCTGGTTAAGGAATGCATCTTAAAGGGTTATGAGTTAGTCCCTGAGGCTTATCGGCAAATATTTAGGAACTATAAAAAGAAGCTCGACAAACTCGTGTCGAATTTGCAAGAGAAAAAAAGCAGTTATTTGATAGATGGTGCTTAGCCACGAAAATTGCTCAAGATTATGAAAGTCTCAGACAACTTGTATTACTTGGAGAGTTCAAGAACTGTGTCCATACTTGCATTAAGACTTATCTTGATGAGCATAAGGTCGAAACCTTGGAAAATGCTACTCGTGCTGCTGACGAGTATTCCTTAACTCAAAAAGTTCCTGTTGTAGGCGAGTCTTCCACTCAGCATTCTTCTGGTAAGAAGGTATTTTAGTCTAACACGAGCCCTTCTAAATCTCAATCTGGTACAACTTTTAAAAATCAATCTTCTGATAAGCTTGATAAAAAATCCATGTCTCTTCCTACGTGTTCCTATTGCAAGAAGAAAGGACACGTTATTTCTGATTGCTTCAGATTGAAAAATAAGCATCAGAATCAAGACAGACCTATCCCAAATGCTCTTATTTCTAAGAGGTCAAGGTCACGGTCATGTATTGTATTGATGGGTCTCATAAACTCCAGTCTGATTTTATTATGGAGAATTATGAACCATTCATGTCGAAGGGCTCTATATCACTCTTGGGCGATTTGGCCAATCCTATCCCTATTAAAATTTTAAGGGACACAGGAGCTTCTCAGAGTCTTTAATTATCAGGTACTTTGCCTTTTTCTGAGAAGTCTTCTTCTAATGAGAGTGTTCTTATTCAGGGAGTAGAGTGCGGGTTTGTTAATGTTTCTCTCCATTCGTGAAATTTGTCATCAGACTTAGTCTCAGGACCTGTGACAGTCGGAATAATGTCTTCTTTACCCGTTCAGGAAATTCATTTATTACTAGGCAACAACCTAGCTGGAGACAAGGTTGTGGTTAATCCACTTGTAACTGACAGCCTTGTCTGGATGAGAAAGTTGATCCTATTGACAAAGAATTTTCTGATTTATACCCAGCTTGTGCAGTTACAAGAGCTATGGCAGAGAAAGCTCTTGAGAACGGTGTTGATAAGGAAAGTATTCCCATAGCTGACACATATATTGGTCAGGCTTTTGATGAGGTCATTTTCACTCCTTGTTTGAATCAATCAAAAGTTATTGATCACTGTCATCCTCTTTAAACTACTCATTCTCTTTTATCTAATCAGGGTGACAAGCGACAATCACTTGTCGTCAAACAGGAAAATGATCCTGAGATCTCCTGTTTGTTTCAAAGGGCCATTAGTGAAACTGAAGCCACTGAAGTACATTTCTGTTATTTCATTAAAAATGGAATTCTTATGAGAAAATGGAGACCTCCCGAGGTACCTGCTAATGACGAGTGGTCAGTGAACTATCAGATTGTAGTTCCAAAATCGTACAGACAGGAAATACTTAGTCTGGCTCATGAAACTCCTCTGGCTGGTTATTTAGGGATTAATAAGACTTATCACAAGATCTTGAATCACTTTTTTTGGCCAAAAATCAAAATTGATGTTTGTAAATGCTGCAGATCTTGTCATACTTGTCAAGTGGTAGGAAAACCCAATCAGAAGATACCTAAGGCTCATCTGCAACCTATTCCTGCATTTGACGAACCATTTAGCAGAATAATGATAGACTGTGTTTGTCCCTTACCTAAGACCAAGTCAGGCAACCAATACTTGTTGACCACTACATGTGCGTCAACAAGATTCCCAGAGGCAATTCCTTTGAGGAATATTGAAACTAAAACGATAGTAAAGGCTTTGATAAAGTTTTTTTTACTCAATTTGGCCTTCCCAAATCTGTTCAATCTGATCAAGGGTCAAATATTATGTCTGGAATTTTCCAGCTACTTATGCTTGAATTTGGCATCCAGCAATTCAAGTCAAAAGTGAAATTATGGTTTCACAGAACTTTAATGGAGAGAACGTTTGAATCTTGTAATAGAGTTTTGTCTCTCTTGCTCATTCTTCAAAATTTTCCTCAAATTAGGTTTTACGGCCCTTACAAAGTAAAGAAGAAAATGAATGAGTTAAATTATGATAATAGTACCCTGATGTAAATAAATTAATGGAGTACCATTATGTTGTGAGAGATAGCCAGATAAATCATGCAATTAATTTAGTTGTACCTGTCCCACTCATTGAGGATTTAAGTGAAGGAATGCAATCGGACACTATTGATTTTGGAGTGACAAATTTTCGGAATTCAGAAATTATGAATAATCTGGACAGAAACTATCATATATGCAACAACAAGAAAGGAATGAACTTAAATAGTTATTATTTGAATATGAGCACTTATTTCCAGATGTTCCTACGAGAACAAACAAAATTTTTCATGACGTTGAAACTGCAAATTCCAAACCTGTGAAACAACACCCATACAGGATGAACTCTCTAGAACAGGAATACTTGACAAAAGAAATTCAGTATTTGCAGGAGAATGATTTCATAGAGCCCAGTAAAAGTGATTGGGGTTCACTATGTATACTTGTTCCGAAACCAGATAAAACTTTCCGTAAGTGCACTGATTATAGGAAGGTGAACAGTGTGACTAAAACAGATTCATTTCCATTACCAAGAATCGATGAGGGCATTGATAAAATTGGAAATGCCAAGTATGTTACCAAATTTGACCTTCTGAAAGGATATTGGCAAATTCCACTGACGGAAAGGGCAAAGGAAATTTCGGCATTCGTGTCTCCAGCCAGACTTTATCGATGTAAAGTGATGCCGCTTGGGATGAAGGGTTAGCCAAGTATCTTTCAACGTTTAATGAATATGATTACCACTGGTCTAGATGACTGTGATGCTTACATCGATGATGTTATCATCTACAACGACACCTGGAAAGAACATCTATCAACAATTCGGAAATTCTTTGACAGACTCCCTGATGCAAGTTTGACAATTAATTTATCCAAAAGTGAGTTCTTTCGTGCTTGTGTAACATTTCTAGGAGATATTGTGGGACATGGACAAGTTAAACTTATAGATGCTTAGATCAAGGCTATCTCTGAATTCCCTGTACATGTCAGGAAAAAGCATCTGATGCGATTTTTAGGTATTGCTGGATACTATCGGAAATTTTGTTCCAATTTCTCTAATATTGCTGAACCCCTGACAGATTTATTGAGGAAGAAAAACAAGTTTCTTTGGACCGAAAAAGGAGGCTTTTGACAAGTTAAAAGCCATACTTAAAAGTGAACCAGTTCTTACAGCTCCAAATTTCACTCAATCATTTAAATTGCATGTTGATGCAAGTGATGTTGGGGTTGCAGCATTATTGATTCAAGAAGATAGAAATTGTGTTGGTCATCCAGCGTGCTATTTTCCTAAGAAATTAAATAAGCACCAAATAAATTATTCAACAGTCGAGAAGGAATGTTTGGCTTTGATATTGGACTTACAACATTTTGAAGTTTACATTAGTTCAACTCCTTCTCAGATGATTGCGTTTAGTGATCACATCCCCCTTACTTTCATCGACAAGATGAAAAACAAAAATCAGAGATTATTAAGGTAGAGTTTGTTGTTACAGGAATATAATATTGACATCAGGCACATCAAGGGAAAAAAAACAGTTTAATAGCAGATGCACTTTCCCGTGTATAGAAATATTATTTCATGTACACTTTATATAATTCATAACAGTTCTTCTTATGTAATTTTTTTAACTTCATATATAATTAATCTATGGTAAAACGAAAGCTTTATTATAGAAATCTTTCTTTTTCTTTTATGGGGGAAGTGTTATGTATATGTAATTTAATTACTTGTTTGTTAGTTTTAATTTTTTTTTAAATTTTTATTTTATTCCATTACATGTTTTATTGTAATGATAATTTTGTCTACTGGATTTGATTTTGTTTTTAGAAATTCAATTCAATTCTGTTTGACCTGATAAACAGCCAGTAGTTTGAAACAATGTATTTAATTGCTGACCTCGATTCAGAAATTAGATAGAGTTTGGAGTAAACAACTTTTTTTAATTCGTTCTAAGAGTAAGATTCATTTAGTGTTTATCAAGACCATACCTGGATTTCGTGACAAATAACATTTGTTTATTGTTACAAACTTTTGGTTTTCCCAGTGGGATGAAATTTTGACCTCCAACCGGGAATCTGTTTTACGTTTTAGTCAGGCTTATAACTCATGTTATCATAATAATTTGCCAGTTGTGCTTTAAACCTTTGAAGCTCAAGGGTGTTTTGCTGTGACCAGTTTGAGTTGAATTTGTTATTTTTCGGAATTAATAATTCATTTCTCTGGAAAACATACATATAAGTGCTCCTTACAGAATTCTTGGACAAAGGCATTTGTTTACAATTATTCGGAATTCCAAACTGGAATATTATTCTTTGTGATTCAACAAAGAACTATTGACACATCAGGACAAAGCAGACCATCGAAGACGTCATCGCCTTCCTTCTTGAAATTCATCGGGATTCGAACCGTGATTCAGTTAGAACTTTTTATTGATAGTACTTATATTTTTTTTATTCTTGGATTAATTCTGGATTTAATTCATAAAACCGTAAGTCCTTTTTTATTTTTACCTTGTTTTTCTAGGGAAATAAATTATTTTGTTAAATTTTACAAAGTTTGTTGTCTTCACTCTTTTCTTGTTACGTTTGTACGAGCCTAAACACGTAACACAGCTACGTGGTGAACTTTGACATGTTAAAAGAAGTTGTGAAATCAGGCAGCGAGAAAGACTTTCTCGTCAAATCTCACGAACCATATAAGATTACACATTTGTCTGAGTACCAAATTGTCAATATACAGTTGCAGATAATGTATCAGATCGTCTATATGAAAGAAGGGAAACTCCCTGAGTAATAAAACCTTGCCTTACGGAAATGGAAACGAAAAAGGGGAGGGTTAAAAGTGAGGAACTCTTTTTCATCAGAGATGTCATCAAAAAACAAGATTTCGACAGAGAAGAAAGACGAATGTGATGCTTAAATCAATGTACGGTCTTTTTCTGCCCTGGACAGTGATGCGATCCTCGTGCCAATCATTGGCAGTCATTCTGATCATCATCTCGGTTGCAATGCAGACTTCACACTACAAGCTAAAGGGAAACCGCTCACACCCCTTTTTGGAGTATCAATGATGAGAGCGTAAGACTCATATTCCATAGATTGCCTGCCAGCTGATTGAACGCGTTCAAAGGGAGGTGACCGACCAGTCTGAAAGAACCCATTCTCAAAGCTTTAGCTAAATTGTGGATTTGGATATTTAGGAAAAGAAGACAAATGTACAGTGTTTTTGTTGCTGTGTGAAATTCTACTAATAGCAATATAAAGATTCAACATTCAAAGAGCATGCTAAATGACCGCCGAACTGCTACTTCATTCACTAGGTCGCATCCGACAGTGCCCAAGAGTTCGTATTTTAAATATTATACCAACCGTATACCATGGAAACCCCTTGGTATCTTTATAATATCCAACGACTGGTGAAGGAAATGTATAGCCTAGGGATCCTAGAGATCTGTTTAAAAAGTGTAAATGTTGCAAATTTTGGATAAAACACTTTACCCTGAAAGCATCTATTATCTGAAATATAGAAATGAAGTTCCAAAATTTAGAATATCCTCTCACAGACTAGAAATTGAAGTTGGAAGATGGCAGCGACCGAATAACACAATTCATGATAGATTTTGCACTTTGTGAAACCTTCTTAAAAATGAATATCATTTCGTCCATGAATGCCAATTGTATAAAGATCTAAGAGCCAAATTAATAGATAAATATTTCAGAAAAAATCTAAATATGTATAAATTTATAGAACTTATGAACACCCAGAGTATCAGAATTTTGAATATTTTAGCCACATACAATTATTGTAATCATCGTATATTCAGATATCTTGCATACATTTTGACTGATCACTACTTCAATATGAATTGGAATTAGATAACTTGTAATTTTATCTTTATTGTTGTAACCTTAATAATGTATATAGCTCTGTCTCTCTACGGAGAAATGTTGTCAATTAACTTGGGTATTTCATCTGCATCTGCATGCATATGCAATTTCGTGTAGGTGCTACATTTAACCATCTCTCAATGTGTCGCCGCAAGTGGATATGATGGAAGAAGAGCCGGAAAGATAAAAGAGGGCGTGGAAAGAACAGAAACTTCGTATGGAACAAAAACGGCCGGAAGAACAACTCTGTGAGGTACAATATTAGGTGTTCCATCAGAGGCAGGAACAGCAATAGCGGCAGCTTCCATAAGAACCAATACTTTTTCCAAGGGTAAATGATTTGAGGAGTGGTACAAATCAGCCTTACTTTAGCCAATAAGCCTGTGGAATCCCAATCGCTGGGAGCGTAGATCTGCTGGTTGCGCAGTTGGGCCTGTGAGATGAGGACATCAAAACATAGCCCTTCTCAGAAATACACCAACGGTCCTTCTCAGGAACCTCTATTATTCATTTAAGAGTACTAATCATTTGTTAGCATCTGCCCTCTATTTTGTATTTTGCGTATTGTGTGCTTTTGATTTTGCTTGTTATCTTTCTGTGTATACCAGAACAAATCTCGCATACCTCCATTCCTTTCATTTGGTTATGTGTTGTTGCAAAGTATGCGTGCGCGCACGTGTGTGTGTGTGTGTGTGTGTGTGTGTGTAAGTATACGTACATGTTAGTCACTCTACCCTTGCTTCTTTGCTTCTCCGTTTGTGCCTGTGTGATGGCGGGTTTGCTTCTAAATGTTTTTGTATAAAACAAGATACTCCTCCCTTGCTACATGTACTTATACATATGTACATATTTATGTGTGTATGAAAAAAGTATGAACAATTACCCAATATTCCTTTTGTATCTGTGTGTTGGTATGATTGTGGGATAGTCAGAAAGAAATTTGGTATTTAAAACTAAGAGATGGTCTGAGATGTTTTGTCTATCATTCTGATTTTGTGTTTGTTACAATGTAGTGGGGTTTTTCTGTGTTGCCCCAATTCATTTGTGACTACGTTTGTTGCAATATGTGTGTGTGCACGTGTGTGTGTTTGTTTCCTGTTTCACAGAGGGACCATATCATTCTCGTGTTAAAGTTTCCATAGGATCCCAAAATGCCATCCTAATGTTAATGTTCCATAGGTCCTCAGCGTTTCATCCGTGATATCAAAATTATATTAGGCCCCAGAGTTTTATAATCATATTAAAGTTGCGATATGGGAAGGGGCTAAGAGTGTCATACTAATGTTAATGCCATGCCGTTACTAATGTCAATTTCCCGTACGGACAGAGACCATGCCGATATGTCAATTTCCCATATTATCCAGACCATGCCGTTACTAATGTCAATTTCCCATCCCAAACATCACCAAATCCTCCTTCTTAAATTCTATGTCCCAGATACCCCGATTATGACATATGCTAAAAAACTGTCATGTATTTCTGCCACTTTTTACCAATGACTGGTCACGTGGCCCTTTTAGGTAAGCATAGAGACTGAGTTGATCGTCCAGAATCAATCGGTTTCCCTCTGGTTCTCATGGACTTCCACCCCAAAGACTATTTCATGTCAATATCTCAGCTGTCAAGACATCATAGGTAAAACGTTTGGTACAATAGGTAGAATCGTTTAAATAAAAGTAAATGTAGAGAGTAATGTCTATATTTAAAATGCGCATACGTTTGCCGTCCAGGGGCAGATATTCACATGAATGGATGCTGCAAGTCATGCTTATCCCGGAAGTAGCAAAGTGTACAAAGATTGTAGTCCTGGCATGAGGAACATTTCCACCTCGCACCGGTGAAATCATCGATCTGACATTCATGACACTTTACTCCAAGATGGTTGATATCTGTGAAGGAAAAGTATGAGAAAATGAATTTTAGTGGACGGTTTCTATCCACAATGTACAAAATCATTAGATGAGAGGTAATGTTTGTTTAGAATGGCTACAATGGTACGATGAAAACTAAATGTGTCCATACAAAACCGTATATAAAACTGAAATATGATAAACTAAGATTTTGGAGCTGATCAATGTACATTTATTACATACATCTTTAAATCTCATACTTAACTTGAAAAAAGTACACAATAACTACCTGCATTTCAAACACTCTGACGAAGGTCGTAAAACGATTTCTACTTGGAGAAGCTTTTCATTTTTGCACGTTCATGTACTTTTCCCCAACTGACTTCTTTACTTGTTGTTACAACCCTGTTTTGACAAAATTTTAATGGGTCTGGATGATGGGTGAGTCGGATTTACAAATTTTATTTGAACTCACTCAACGGTGCACTGTCTAAAATGCTTAAATCAAATTTGCCATCTTTGCTACTTTTGCATGTGCTTTGCGTTCCTATATCCCATAATACTTCGGCAGTGCCATTTCCCAAATCCTAGATAATCGTCCCCGAGTGACCTTCTCCTCCATCTGCATTTTCCAGACTCCAGTCTGGGCCTCTCACGACTCTAAGTCCCTCCGCCATCAGAACGAAGTCTTGTCCACCTGAAACAGATAAGACCGTACTATCCGACAATTAGCCAGTAATAAGTGGACAAATGTATCGATCTGTGCATTGCAGTGCATGGACTACCTCGTCCTTAAGGTTACGTATGATCCTCTACACTAATCACTCAACTAAGCTCAAGTGTTTCTACATTAATCTTTTGGTATTCAAAGCTATGTCTTAGAGATGATCATAAACTCTGAATCAGAGTTCCGATTGATTGTCTACTCATAGCCATCGACTGTCACTTTTAAAACTGTAAAGTCTCTCATGATTGGTAGACTCAAAATCTCAAGGTCGAACTCAAAATAGAAGTTTAATCATCTCCAACCGGGGGCTCAATAGTCATGAAACTAATTGAGCGCAAAACTTAATCTCAAGCTAAAAATTGCATCATTAAACAATATGCAAAGAATATGACAATATCACTGAAATTCGTAGATATGTACAGACTCAAATAATGATATCAATACTGGTATACTACTAACCTTACTATGGTCGAGGCTATGAAACACTAGATTGTTATAAAATTTAGTGTCATTTGAATTTCTATGGTCAGAGAGCTTTGTGATCCCTGGGGCCAACCAGTAAGCCGGGTAATGCTACATTTTTACACCTTGATAATAAACACTCACATCCGGCTTTAAACCTCGGCTAATGATTATTAATGATTATTCGACGAGCACTAAGGCTAGGTTTATAGAATAATCAGCATATCGTGTAACGAAAGTCAATTGGTATAGGATGTATATTACAGCAAGGATATATTTTGTACTACCGTAATGTCAACATGCATACACTAACATAATTGTCTATACCGTAATGTCAACATGCATACACTAAAATAATTGTCTATACCGTAATGTCAACATGCATACACTAACATAATTGTCTATACCGTAATGTCAACATGCATACACTAACATAATTGTCTATACCGTAATGTCAACATGCATACACTAACATAATTGTCTACACTAAAAGGAGTACTTGTTTAACTTGGTACATTAGCTCAATAGCTTCCCGATTATTGATTTATAGCTTCCCGATTATTGATTTATAGCTTCCCTATTATTGATTTTTAGCTTCCCGATTATTGATTTAAAACTGTTTGCTTTACGTAATATTTAGCAGCAAATAGAGGCAATTATTGTTTCATAGGAGACAAAATGATAACTCTCTATCTCTGCCTATATCTGTCTGTCTGTCTCTGTCTGTATGTCTGTCTCTCTCAGAAAGGCAGCTGTGCAAGACTTTATTCAATAATACACTTTCTAGTGGGTGATTGGGGTGGAGGATATATTCTGATTCGATACTACTTCATTTAAACAGTAGACAAATTAATTAAAATAACTCCAGAGATCAAATAAACATCGATGGAAAATACCTTTTCTATGAAAACTTCATCATACGTTTAACGCAGTATTTTGAGTACATGATATGCTGTTATTGGCGGCCAGTATTTCTGGTATAGAAAAAACCCTGGGGAAACCCCCAGGAACCACGACCGATCCAGCAGAACCTACTGGCAATCTTTTTCTCATACATTCTCAGCCAAGATTCGAACCCATTTGGTCATAGATGACATGCCAGTTATCCATAAAGGCCTTAGACCCCTGTGCCACCCATTCGGGGTCCCAGAAGCTTAAACTGCCCAATTAGTTTATCTGTATTCATATTTAATTGCCTTCCAAAAATTTTACAATCTAATCCTTCTTATCAGAGAATCTGTATGCGTGAAACGCTGTCTTTCAAAACATATAATGCATATATAGAACTTTAGATTTATTTGCGGAATATATCTTTGCTTGTAGTAGCAGTAATGGAATAAGATCTGCTTTCAACGAAAATACCAAAGATTACAAAATTAATCGAGATATGTGTGATTTTCGTCTTATTTTTCTCTAATTTATTCCTCCAACATAATATTTCTATACACAAGAGACTTTTCAAAAACAAAATTAAGCAGGAACTCAAAGAATGTTTAGCTTAAAGATGTGAATTCTCAGCATTGAAAGATCCGCAATTTTGCATTACCCGTCGGTATGTCCACAACTATAAACACAAATCTATATACTGTGAAATAATTCCTCAATGTACTCAACCTGCTTTCAAGGAAATTTTGGCGTCTTTTTTTTAAAAATTTCAGACACGCATGCAGATTCGCAACTAGATCACCCTGTTTTACCTAGATTGCGTGAGTCACTTTCCTGGTGACGACAAGGTAAATGGCAACAACTTTTTCTCATCGATTGCTTGCATAAACGTATATCTCTGATAAGAAAAGTTTATACTTACGCCAATACTAACATGATCTGTTGGAGACAAGAACTATATGTTTAAAATGTCATTACAATACATCGTGATATATACTATGTCTGTAAAATCTAAAATTTTAAAGTTAACAGAATGTGTGGTATTACTTTTAACATCAAGATCTTTGAAGCTAGAATCATGAAAAACTACAAGCAGAATTACCGCTTACGTGGAAATTGTCTAAAAAATTTTCCCCAAATTGTATTTATGTCACACTATTTTACAATTAAACACGAGGTAAAATGTGAATCTCCTGTTACTACAATGGAAAGAAAATTAAAGAAAAGTTAAATTATATTTACTTATGTCAACTGCATTTGTAAACAACCTATGTCTTTATTTATTAGTTTACTTCTTGTATTTATTTCTAAATATGAAATTGAAAGCATTGAGGTTTCTCGACAATTTCGTTTATAATTTTATTCATTATGGAGTACCATGACATGCTTACAGTTTCTGCTCGAAATTGGCTAGATCAGTGGGTCAAGGTCAACAAAATTTATGGTGAATTTATTTACTTCTGAGTTATTTGAGTCTTAACTTAAAAACTCCAAATGTGACTAATTTACTGCAAAATATGCCTACACTATTTAACTCATAAAGATTGTAACTTTTCTCTTTTAAAAAGCTAGACAGTGAACTCTCTCTCTCTCTCTCTCTCTCTCTCTCTCTCTCTCTCTCTCTCTCTCTCTCTCTCTCTCTCTCTCTCTCTCTCTCTCTCTCTCTCTCTGCATTCGAAGAATTTCATTTGCTGTAAGACGTATCGTGTCTAACATAGTATAACATGAGTGTTAATCTGATATAATGACAGAGCAGGCTTCTCCAAATCCCATGCCTGTCCACTCCTTAATGTTGTCTTCCCACCTCTTTTTATGACTGCCTCTTCTACTCCCTCGCACTGTGCCTTGCAAGACTGGTTTTGCCAGTCCAGATGATCTTGAGACATGAACGTACCACTTCAGTTTGCGCTTTTTTACAATGGTCAAGAGGTCTTCATAGGATCCGATGGCTCGTTGGATCCTGTTGTGGACTTCTTCGCTGGTTACATGGTCAATGTACGAGATACCCAAGATCTATCGATGGCATCTCATTTCGAAGGTTTGAATCCTTCTTTGTAGATCTGATGTGAGCGTCCATGTTTCACAAGCATAGAGAAAGATGGATAGGACAATCGACTGCATCAGCCTTTTTGGAACCAAAAGCAATGTTGGTATTTTTCCATATTGGTCTCAGCCTTGTTATTTCTGCTGTTGTCTGGGCAATCCTGGAAAGTAGTTTGGTTTGGAGCCCTTATCTGTGATAACTGATCTCAAGTATTTGAAGCTTGTGACTCTTTCCAGCTTCTGTCCACTGACCTTTATTTATGAACTGATGCAGTTGGTGTTGTTTGTCATCATTTTTTTTTCGGCGCTAATCTCCATACCGTATCCTGTGGAGGTTGTGTCGAGGCGCTCAACCAAGTTAGCCAGTTCTTTTTCATCTCCTGATAAACCATCAATATCATCTGCTGAGCAAGGACTGGTGATTGTTCTTCCTCCGATGCTGACAGTGCCCTTGTGGTCATGCAAGGCATCCACCATGATCCTATCCAGGAAAATGTTGAAAAGTGTAGGTGACAGTATACATCACTGTCTGACTCCGACTGTTGTTCGAAACCAGTCTCTTCTGCTGTCATTGACGAGGACAGCACTGGTGGCTTTGTCATAGGTGTGCTGAACAACCTGCACCAGGTTTGAGCTGATGTTGTACTTCCTCATAGTTGCCCATAAGGCTGCATGCCATACCCTATCAAAGGATTTTTTAAAATCTATAAAGACGTGGTATAGATTCTACTGCTGCTGAAGATATTTCTCGCAAAGGAGTCTGAGATTGAAGATTTGGAACAGGTAGAATGACGGCACGATACTGGACACTTGCAACAATGTAGCAAGTGGCTGACCTGAATACGCTCAGCTACTCTATGTAGGGACAAATAAAATAGAGAGACAGAGACATATACAACACATAGATAACACATATATAGGCAAGAAAGAATAAATCTTTTCGAGGTATATGAAAGTGGCCCTGAAAAGGGCCTTTGGGTTCTTCTTCTTCTATTTTCTCCATTTCTTCCACCACGTTCTCACTTTTTCAAAAATTCCTTTCTTCTTCTTCTTTTTTCCATCCTCTGGAATCCAGTCAGTATGTCCCATAGCTCAAAACTTTTCCTGTACCCTTATCCAGTTGATGTTCAGTCTTTCAAACTCTTCTGTTCTCTTTGTTTTCCTTCTCCTTTCTCTCTTTTGTCCAGGTGTCTGTGATTTTCTTTACCTCTTCTTCCATCACGTTTTTGTCTTGTCTTCGGCTTTCTTTAACTGGTCTAAGCCCCACTGGACAAAAAACCACTCTGTCCAATTAAATGTGTCTTGCAAGAAGCTCCTCACTTGTATGACAAGATCAAGGGCTTCCTGCAATGTGCCTATTCTTACATACTTAGGCTGGATGAATCCTCTTAATTTTTCCACCTCCTCTTCTATCATTCCTGCCACCAGATCCCTGGCTACTTTGAGGCTAGTGACTTGACTGGTCACAAAGTCTTTCGAGACTGGATAGCTCCATTCTTTTTCAAGCCTTTCCACCACATAGGCCGCATCCATCATCCAGAACCAACTATACCTTAATTCATTAAACAAATTCATTTTTTCTTGAAGGTGTTGACTAGTCAACGCGGATAGCCAGACTGACGAGCGCTCTTCTTTATATTCGTGGAGCACGGACGTGAAGGAAAACATCTCTTACACTGACTTCACACAAACGAACGGGAACGCTGAAAACACACCATACTTACTATCCACGCAAACGGACGCGAATGCATAAAACACACTACATACGATCCACACAAACGGGAAGAGAAAATACAAAAAAACACACACCATTTCTACTATCCACACAAACGAACGCGAATGCATGAAACACACCATACCTACTATCCACACAAACGGACGCGAATGCATGAAACACACCATACCTACTATCCACACAAACGGACACGAACGCATAAAACACAACACATACTATTCACACAATCGGGAAGAGAAAAAAACACACACCATATCTGCTATCTACACAAACGGATGCGAATGCATAAAACACACCATACCTACTATCCACATAAACGGACGCGAACACATAAAACACACCATATCTACTATCCACACGAACGGGAAGAGAAGAAAAAACACCGTATCTACTATCCACTCAAACGAACGCGAATGCAAACACACACACACATCAGTAAAGAAGTGAGTGTTTATAGTCACACTACTTCACATTCACACAAATTGGCAACTTGAATAGTCTCTTTCCTAGAGATCTGGTTCGCCCTGAGAAGCGCTGTTTTTTTAGAACTTCAGATGCACCCCTTTAGTGATGACATCTCCCAGGCCGGGCCCCCACACACGCATCGCCAGCTCCAGTCATTCTCCCAATTAATGCGTGTGATTGGGAGCGCAGACGGGGATTGATTGGCCTCAAGTGAATACTTGTTCCCTCTGTCTTCTCCTATGCCAGACCCGGGGATGATGAGGTCTCTGTGGTTCCCACTCTTGCCGCTGTCTCTCCAATTCCTCCAATGCTTCATACTCCCACTTTTCTGCCTGGGGGACAGCGGTTGTTGGTACTGGTGGTACTTTTGGCAGAGGCTGTCTTTGTTGTGGTTGTGGAGGCGTTGGTGTCCTCATCTCAGGCTTGACCTCACACAGAGGTCTCAGTATGAGGTGAGGCAAGATCCTTCGCTTCCTATCCTTCTCCTCTTATTTCTTTTTCTACTCTTCCTCCTTTCTATCCTGGCTTCTTCGGCTATAGTCTCCAAAGCTAGTTCATCTAAAATGCTCCTGGCATATTTTAGGTGCATTTGGAGTTCTAGAACCTTGGCAATTCTATTATTCATCTTCAATGTTGATACGTCAACGATGGGTAGCCAGACTGACGATCGCGTCGCTTTATATACTTGAAGCACGGACTTGAAGGTAAACATCCCCTGACACCAAAACTTACCATCACATCAATCGCGCGGACCTAAAAGAAACACTCACGTTGACTTTTTTTGCTTATAAACACAGACATGCACGATTCGACAAGACAGAGAAACAAAGGGTGGATTCTTTTTTACTGACAGAAGAAACGAAGTGCTTATAGACACACTTATTTTTGTTAAGAAGCATACACACACAAATTTGTTTTTGGCAATTTGAATTAGTGTGTCTTTTCGAGAGAATTAGGGTATCCCTGAAAAGGGCTGTTTTTTGTTGACGGGGAGTGATGGCAATCTTTTTTTACTAAGATTGCGTCCCCCGTCTGGAGGCAGGCTTTCCTATACGATACGGCCTGCTTCTGCGGAAAGAGAAGGAGAACTCTTTAGTGTCTACTCGACAGTCGACAAAACCTCTGTCTGGTTCTTGCTGTTGCTGTTGTTGTTGTTGCTGTTCTCTCTGCTTCTGAAGTCTGTACCTCTCTGTCCATTCTTCTTGTTCTCTCTTGATTTCCTCTCTGAAGACCTCTTCCATCAGGTCTGGGGCTATTGATAACATCCTGACATTCTCTATCTCTTCAGACTTCGGTATCAGGTTTAGCCTGACACGATGTAAATTCACGTAAGCTTTGATCAGCTTGGCTAGTCTGGAAGGAATGTTCATAGGTTGACGAGTCAACAGTGGATGGCCAGACTGGAGACTGCCCTGCTTTATATGGTTCAAACGCGGACGCGATAGAAAACATCCCTACTTGGGTTTTTGTTGGGTCGGATCGTTATGATAGCGAATGTCATGGTGAGGGATAGAGAGAAGTGAAAGAGCATATATTCACAGTCTTTTTTGAAAACAATCGACAGACACATGTTTTCAAAACACAACATTTTTATTCAACAAACAATGAACCACTAACAATTAACAATAACATCAAACAAACTATTTTTGACAAGGTTGACAACGTTGTGAAATCATGTGAGATTTCCACTGATGGAAGTCATGAGGCCATTGATGTACACTACGTTTCCTAGCTAAAGACAAAAGATAGCCATAATGGTCACAAAACCATCGATCTACTTTCTCATCGTTTCTAGAAGAGTTACTATCAAAATAAGTCACTAAATGTTCTAAAGGATATCTAAGACTGCGTTGATGAAGAAAACACACACAATATTGTCCACACACCATGGAATCTGTGCTTTGTAATTTCACATTATTGTATCGTGTCGTCTGGGCATTTCTTCTCATGAAGTCGATGATGTCGTCTTCCAAAGGGGGTAATCCATACGAATCTAAATACTCCACACAATCCTCTTGAGGGAAGTAGAAGGCGACCCAGTGCGTTCCTGGGAGACGACTGTCGTCCGTGTTGATGATACAAGCTTGATGGTCTTGAAGTTTGCGATGAGCCAGTTCACCTTTAGCGCACACGACAGGATTCCAAGAAGCAGTGTACGAACTGTTGTTCAAAAGGTAATAAAGTTCCCAGGTGTCCATTTTTTGTTTTCTTGGGGTTTTATCACAGGAAATGATAAGTCATCAATTCAATTCTGACGTTTTGTTTGAAAAGCTCTTTCAGGTAGCCGTTTGTTCGCTTCGTCTCCACACTCTGGGCTCAGAGAGATTTGTTATGCGATGGATCTCTAGAGTAGTTAATGGAGGGCAGGAATGATCGCGCAACCCTTTATACCACTCATGCAACACTGCTTCTTCCGAGATGAGACTCCAAGCGTCGTCCAGATACTCATCCAATTTTTCTTCTTGACTCATCATCAGACATTTATCGTGTTGAATTTGACTGGGATGATCGTTTTGACATCCATAGCAATCTTTCTTACTCAATTCTGTAATTATATTCGCCAGGTGTTTGGCAAAACAGGACACTAATGTTGTTCTTGTTCCGGCCATCTGGACGTGACCACTACGTCCTCTTTTTCTTGGTCATGGGGTTCTGTTTTCATGTCATCCTCCCATTCCATTTCCAAAGATTCTCTACCGTTCAAAGAGGGATAAGTGTCTTCCATTGTTTCTAATAGTCTAGAATGACTTCTCTCAAACTGTTGATTTCTATAGTATTATCGAATTCGTCATACAGGATCACGTTGACCGTCTCGGCGAGAGCTTCTGCAAACTGAAGTTCCACACGTAGTTGACGAAATTTTATAGGGTGGAAATGTCCCTCGTCGCTGCCTTGGTCTGGAGTGAAATCAAAGGCCCACAAAGTGTAACCTCCTGCATAATCTTCGTAAGAAATACCGTGATTGATGTTGGTTCCTAGTTGTCCGGTAGCTTCGTACAGGGACAAGTACGATCTCAAGTAATTCTTCTGGGCAAAGTAGGTTCGAAGTCTTGCCATCGCGACTGACTTCGATCTTGGACACTCAGTAGTGCTTAAACTTGAAAGGATTTTGATCGTGGGCTCCGTTGAGGGCTTCATTACTGATGATGCCACCGATTAAACGTTTGGGTAACTGTCCTTGGAACAGATGATCTTCGATCTTGACTCGGAGTCCAGCAGCAATGGTGAAAGTTTTCACTTCTAGGCGTCGTATCGGATACTTGGCGGTCTTTCTGCTCAATGTGTGACTGATGTCCTTTCCTGCTTTAGGTAACATTTCTACGCGGCGCACGTAAAGTCTTGCTCCTTGGATGATGGTTTTGTACTCGTTGGCATGAGCCATCAAATGGAAAGCGACACTGCTATGATTTAGTCTCAGGCGAATATCCACTCCGTTGAGCAAATACTTGTTTTGCAACCACATGTCCAAATGCAAGCGATCCATCAGTTCTAAACTACGGCCTTGCAGGATTTTCTTTCGACGGTCGTTAAAAGCCACATTGTGAGGATTGTCATCTGCTGTCAGAGCTGTGTCGTTAAACGTGTCCTCACCTGCTATGTCAGGTTTCCATACCACGCAAGCATCCAGATGAGTGTTCTTGGCCTCTTTTCCATACGTCAAGAGATTTTCTAGGTACGCTCGAGAAGGGTAAGTATCCATGCTACTGCTAACCAGTTTGTTATTCAAGTACAAATCCCACTTCGCTGAACAAGGAATGCATGAAATTGTTGACGGGAGCTACTTTGGCATCGGCTCCCGGATTGGTGTTGTCCGTTTTGATCACTTTGAGTTTCAGGTACAAGTAACTGCTATTCAGATCGATGTAATCTTCGGGTTGTCCTTCCATTTCAAACTCAGTGGGAGCTGAATCCGTGAAAGAGGAGACGGGATCAAATTCGACCCATTGGGATTCTTGCATCGTCATAATGCTAGATGGTATGGCAAACAGAGCCAGTTCCTACTTGGAACAAGCGCAAGTCTCTCGGTGCATCATTTTCTTTTTTTTTAACAATCTAAAACGTCTAACTCTCGGACGGTTTTTCTTTTCTTAGTCTTTCTAGCTCTAGTGGTGTGAAGTCCTCTGCAGGGGTGTTTTCGTCGTCTTTTTCCGCTTTGTCGTTGCTGTGGCGTCAGGGAAGCAGAAATGCCTGACTCGTCAGGGTTAGAACAATCGTTTTCGAAAATGGAATTTCACTGTGACTTTCCCTTTGGTGAATGGAATATTTTGTCCCAAATCTCCTTTTATAGTAATGTTGACAGTGTCGAAATATGACTTACTGACGGGCAAATAGTAAGGATGTACAAATTTGCGGTGAACATGATAGGTGTTTCTTCCTTCATCGTCAGCATTCGTCACGGCTGGTATTTCGTTTGTAATCTTGATCAACTTGGGGTCTCCACCCAAAATGTCATACAATTCAGGACAAAATGTAATGGCCAATACTTTGTCCTCTGAAAATTTGATTAGTAGGCGACGAGATATTTTTTGGTATTCGATCGTGACACTTCTTCTGGTTTTCTCCAAGACTTTACCAAACATGGCATTGAACCTGTCAGCAATAGAGGAATTTTCAACCGATAAGTGGTCCGTTTAGTTTTGGGGTCTTGTGATTTCATAGAGTCACCTACACCGCTGCGTTCATCCAAGTGTTGTTGCACGAGCTTGTCATGAACCTCTACGGTAAAAGTGTTTTGATTTTCGATGATGATTTTGATTTGTGTAGGGTGAATCATTTCCACTAAAGCCACTTCCCAATGGGCTTCGTGATCCAATTGGATGGCCTGAGGTAATTTGGCCGTGTAACAGCATAAGGTGTTATTGGGAAACACCTCCACGGAACTGTCACTGGGTAACTGTAAGTAAAATTGGTTGTTCATAATTCCAGAGTTCTAATGTCCGAGGGGTCGCTGGAAGTCAGAGGTGTGTCTAAAAGAGGATGGTTAGGGTGACTGTTGGAAGGGGAACTAACGTTGGACGCAAGACTCCCGTTGTTGTTCCTGTTAGAGGAATATTTCAGCGACGGATTGGGAAGAAGGTAACCGATGCAGCTGCTGAGCAAAATGGTCCACAATTGTTTGTCTCCTTGTTGCAAACTTAAATTGGCAATGGCAGCACCGATGACACAATACACCACAAAGATTTGGCAGAAAAAGACGATTTGCGTTTTAGGCACACGTTCTCCACACCACACCCACAAGGGTTGCTTTTGTAGATCTTACAGAGAAGAACTTGGGGAAGGAGTTTTTACTGCGGTAGCTGAGGCTGTGTTGAAGGGCATGATGGTCACTTATTTTTATAGTCGATGATTTGCAATCGATCCAAGAGTCAAAACTCTGCGGATATCCTTTCCAATGTACTTTGACTTCTTTGACACGACGTTTTCCCACTTTACGAGTTCTTCGATCGAGAATGCTTTCTATCTCGTACACGACTTCTTCTTTTTTGGTCACACGTTGTAACTCAGGTAAGTAAAACATTCCTTGTAACACTTCCCCGTTTATATCTTTCAATTTATAGACGGGAGGTTGACGGCCACGCACACTTTCGGTGACACGAAACAATTCGGTGGTCCATTGGGTAAGTAACCTTTGTCGAAAGTACGTTTAGTTTTGCCAATGCGCACCCAATCTCCTGCTACCAACACTAAACCTTTCTTGGGGACAGTCACTGTTGGGGACGTAGCAAACAGGCGCTCGAAGACGGTCAATTCGTTGTCGGGAGTCACTTATTGGGGGGCACGTCCGATGCTCCGATGGTAAGATTGGTTGTACGATTGGACGAGGTGTGGCAAGACATCGATGTACTTGAGAGTGTGTTGATGCGTTAAATATTTCCACATGCGTTCTTTCAAGGTGCGTTGAAAACTTTCCACGATGTTGGGTTTGGTTTTGGGATTCTCGGTGGTGAAAAAATGAATGTCACGTTTCTTCAATTCTTTTTGGAAAGATTGGTTCAGAAATTCGGTGCCTTTGTCGGTTTGCCATCGAAGAGGGTGACGACCACTTTGTTTCAACACCAGTTTGAGGGCTCGCACTAACTCACTGCTCGATTTGGAAGTCAATGGTACGACCCAAGCAAATTTGGAAAAGACGTCGATGACACAAAACAAATATTTGTAGCCACGACTGTAGGTGGTCAAATCAAAGACATGGCTAAATCGGCTTGCCTTTGATGATCGATGCCCTCCACTCGGGTGCGACTTCTGGAAAATTTTCGTCGAATGGGTTTGTGCAAGGTGTACGTGGCTTGTTCTTGTAACCAGCGTTGCACCTGAGGTAAACGAACATTTTTCAGTCGAGTTTTGATAGCACGATACAATTTCTGAACTCCTCCGTAACCTGCAGGATGGGATGGATCATAGTAAATGCTGGCTAACACCTCCATTTTTATGATAAGTGATCCACTCTTCGCTGATGGCACTCTGAAGTGGTTTACAAACGGCTTTACGTGTCCAATGTGCCACAGGAGTAGAAGTCGAAGGTAGTTTTGGTGGTAGTGGCGGTGGTGGTGGTGGCAATGGAATGGTTTTGGTCTTCTTTTCCTTTTTATACTTCTGCTTTCCCTTCTTTCTCTTTCACTTCTGTCGAAGGAGGAGTGGACATCATCTTTTTAACCCAAGCTTTACGTTCTTCTCGTTGGGGTGTAGCAGAAGGGGTCGACAAGGACGCTGCAATCTTGTTAGGGATATGAGCTGCTGACGGTGTTTGAAAGACTTCTCTTGCCTCTTCTTCCTCAGGCAACCGTGGGGCTGCATCTGTCTTGACCGCTGGGGTGGTAGTGGTGGTGGTGGTGAACGTTTCATCAGAGCCTTAAAATCTTTCAGGGTCGGCTAAGCTGTTTCGTCTAAAGCTTTCTGGTGAAATAGTTGCAGTCGGTCAAAGAATTGACCGTACCGTTGCGATTTTTGTGTTTCCGACAAATCGCTGCGATCCATCAGTGATTGCAATTCGTGTTGTAACTGGGACATCTCGGTCAATTGAGGACTGGGAAGTACTTGCGGGGATCATTGTTCTTGCCAACGATGGTAATCCATCCATCGTTTGTAAGGCACTAAACCCAGTTTTCGTCCTTCCATTGGATTTCAAGGGTAACGTCTGAGATCTTTTGATTTCAGAGGCCCCTTTTATCTTCTTGACCTTTTATCTTCATCCCAGTATTCTTGACATTGTTCCCAATACTCATTTCAGAATAGGTCCTCCTACGGTTCTCAGCAAGGGTCCTAACAGGGGTAAAATGGCAATTCCTCCGCGTCGCACCAACATCTTTTTCTTTTGACGAATCGGTATTTTCTTTTGTACCATTTGGCGAAGAGCGTGTTGATGTTTGGCTAAGCATTTTTTTCTGATGTTTAAACAAAGTTATCGTGCCTTTCAAGACATTCAGCCAACATTCACTCACGGTATCGATGACATCTTTGGAGGCGTTTTGAATGAGTTTTTTTCGCACGCGTGGAGAAGCTTTGGACAGGACAGGCAACATAGCCCGATGTTTCACTAAACGAGGTGGCAGTCCTTTCCTTTTCTTTCCTTTGGGGGTAGAAGAAGGATGTCTTTTTTGGGTGACATCTTTCTCGGTTTCGTTGGTTCCGTGGCACACAGCAAAAAATACACTAATGTCGATGACTTGTCACATGGTCATTTATCCTTTTTTGGGACTATCGCTTCGTCATAAAGGTGACGATGTGTTTTCCAAAATCGCCAAAGAATCCTCCTTTTTGATGGATCCTCTTTTTCTTTGGACGAGTGTGTCTTTTCTGGAGGTGACGTCGATGTTTGGCGAAGCGCTTTTTCGGATGACGTGACTGTCTTTTTCTTTATCCTTTTCCCTTTTGGACAGAAGAACGACGATGGTGTGGTGTGCACATCTTGGAGAGGACATCTTTCGGCGGTCAGGAGCACAACAACACTAAACCTATCGTTTGCCTCAGGTCTTCTTTTATACTGGAATGCGTCGCCACTGATTGTCGGCTCGTCGTATCATGGCTTCTTTAAGACTAGCTTCTAAGACACGAGCACGTATTTGTGGATTTTTTTTCGGAACTGATACCGTACAAGGCACGAATGAATTTGACGGGAAGATGAGACTGAAGGGATGTCATGTTGACCCTGTGTGAGACAGACCCCAAGTGACCGAGATTTTTATAGATTTTTTTTTCTTGTTGTGGTTGTTGTTCAGTCGACGAAGGGGACGTGTACACGACAGGCCCTCCGTCTTGGCAGCAGTAGTGAAACAGATGGGTACGAAATCGCAAATAATCGGGAGTGGTGGGTTTTAAATCCACGAGTAAATAAGCGTGTGAGGTTTGAGTGGCATTGTCGTACGCATGAGTCAGCCAAGGCGTTCCTAACTGTTTGGCTAACACTTGCACTTGCGATTTATCTATAGGGCTTTTAGGCAAGACCACGTAATGAGCATTGAGACTGATGGTGCGATGGGTTTTACTTTGTTGAAACAAATTTTGGGTGATGTAATTGACACTGGCATTACGATGATGCCCTTTTCGCGTAAACCAGAGTTTAATTTCTTCTTCGTCTTCACCTAACATGTCGTCAAAAATAACCAAATGGGTTTGACTAGGATCAGACACGATCCCGTCGTCTTCGCCAGGAATGTCTTCCACAAACACGATGGAATCGCCTCGACTTTCTCGCAGAAGACTGTACGCCGATTGCTACTCTTTCTAACACCACACAATTCGATGAGGTGGACGATCGATCAAATGACGTTTATGTTCGAGCAAACGTTTGACAAATTCGGTTTTGCCTGAACCGCTAGGTCCTGCAATGAGCATGTTGAAGGGATGGCGAAGATACAAGGCCTCCCAACTAGTCCGATATACGTGTTCGTCGATGACTTTGAAAGCGGAGGAAGAGGGAGCAGAGACAGTAGAAGTAGCCATAGTAGTAGTGTAAGGAATGTCACTTTTGACAGGAAGACAGACAAGACAAGAGTTTTGATCCTTTTTTCAGGACACGTTTATTGTCATCTTTAATTGTGAACAACACGAAAGACAAAAATACATAAAAGCCAAATGGTTAAGTACATGAATAGTGGAATATGAACAAATCTCTGTAAAACAACATTTGTGGTGATCAAGAGGTGGTATCGTAGGGACAGTGTGTAACGTTCTTAAAGTCTCTACGCTCCTTGGCACAGTCACACAAGGGTCCTCCTGGAATGGTCTTTCGGGGATGTTAATGACGGTCCTGTCCTGTCCTGAAGGGAGTGGTTCTTCTTCTTCTGGTACTGTCACTAACACAGGCTTAAAAGTTATTTTTTTCACTGAACGTTTTAATTGTTCAGGATGACAAATCTTGGGCATAGTGTGCCACTTCTTTTGTCCAAGCCTCGAAACCTCAACTTTTCCAGTGACGTACATCATTCCAGTGAGGGTGTAAGTCACAAGCTACACATTCATCATCGTACACATCTTCAGTACCTAAAAGTTGACGAATCTTTCTCTCCTGTAGAGGTTGTCGAGAAGTATCGAGATGAAAGCACAAAGCTTTGAGCAGAATGAGTTTTTCGTATGCATTTAAACGGACCACTTTCATACTTTTTGGAGTGGTATGTACTGTTCGTAAAGAGTCCACAAAGAATCGGCTGCTAAACGAAATCCCAGAAAGCAAGTCACTAAGACACACACCACACGTCGACCCCAATTCAATGGACACAGTCCTTGTAAAATACAATGGTAATCCTCCACCATTTGAATAGTGCCATTGATTTTCTTCCACGGAATCTGTTGTATCACGACTGATAAAGGTCGTGGCATGGTACTCCGTTTTTATACCTCTTTTTGTCGGGACAATAAGTGTACTTTCTGTACAGGGATGGTCGTACTCCAGTGGCAAATCTAAATTGCTTTGTCACTAACTTGCACATCACGCACCGTTCAGAAGTTTCCTCTGAACTAAGTTTACGTTGTGTAAAAGATTTTGGTAACCCTGTAACTCTTCTGGAATTCGTTGCAGTAAGTCTACCTTGTAGTGCATACAATCACTAACAACAAACCAATCCTTCTCGCCCACGGGTAGTTGATCAATGTCTGACCACTAGAACACTTTCATTAGAATCAATCCTTTTATAGCATTCAGGTACCAGTGGTTCAAACATCGGTGACGTAACGGATGCAATTGTTCTTTGCGTTTCACTTGTATTTTGACCAACTCGCGGTAAATGCGTTCTCTCAACTCCACAGGCAAACCACGAATGTTCTCTTGTAAAGTATCCATGACTATGTCAGTCAAACACTTCTCCTAGTGCGAAAGTAACGAATGTAGTGAGTAATTTCTTGCCACTGCCATTCCAGGAAACGGTCAAGAATGTCAATAAAATCTTCAAATGTAAATGGTCTAAAGCGAAATATTCGGAAGAACGCACACTTGATCCAGAGAAATCTGACTTGTTTTTTTACTTTTGTCAATTTCCTCTTATGAATTTCTCGACATAAAAGTTCCTCATTCACCCATTGAGATTTTTGCTCTGGCAAGTCCCTGACAAATGTCCTTGTAGATGTTCTCTTGCAATTCGTTTGGTAATGTTTGAAGATTATTTTTCCAATGGGGTTTAAATACTTGTCTAGGTGTTGTCCAACGTTTGACTCCTAGCCAAGCAGCTGGTTTCTTAAACGACATGGTATGCCCACTTCAATGACAATCCGGAGACCATCGAGTATGTTCCAGGTAAGCCCAATCTTTCTTCTCTCACTCGTGAAGTGACACACCGCAACCGAAGCACTTGACTTTATCCCCTTCGCCCAAGTAGATAAATCCGGCTCTAGCTAATTCCTCGGGGGTAGGTCCTCCCAGATATTTTGGCCATTTTCTTTGGAAGGTTTGGACCCGACTTTCAAAGTCGCAGTATTCAGGCAAATGCACAGGGACCGAATATTCGTCTTTCACAGGTTCATTTAGATGATGGTACGGTGAAATATGTAGGAGTTTACTCAGTTTCGGATGACATCCATAGGGTGGTAGTCGCATGGTTTCATTATGATGACATCCACCATGAAAACCAGTAAAGTGAAAAAGTCGAACGATGACGAATGGCATCGCTTTCACATCAGTCAGGTTTAACACGCACAGCATCACTTTCCATGGTAGGTACAGTCGTAGCAAAATTTCCATGACGTGATACTGAATCGCTGAGGTCATAGCTTACGGCATCCCTACCATCGCAAGGAACAGCATCGTACTCGAGTTTCTCGTTGTAGTTGAGTCTTACGCTAGATACTTGCTGTTTGAAAGAATTCATCCTTCTCGCTTGGCGTTGATAGTTCCAATGAACTATCGGTCTTGGACGTTGTCCCTTTTTATATCCTGACCAATATCAGCGTGACCATACGGTAAAGTGAAGTGGTTGGGAAGCCGAACTCGCTTCTGGTACACGATTTGATAGACTTTTTCCAAGGGACGACTGACGATTTGTATGTGGGCTCGTGGGTGGTCACTTTAAAATTTCCATCCTGTCCAGACTGCAAGGCTTCTTTCAAGACGCCAAAGTGCACCAGTCGACTGGTGCGATAATTGAGAGTCAATTCTTTCACTTTACATTCTGTGTGCACTTCTCCTTTTGGGTCACGGTATTCGTAGCCTTAATTTATGGGAACGTACCTTGCAAAACTTAGAATCTTGTCGTTGGGATGCTCGTCCGTCCAGGCTCCTAAACGGTCTCCTTCGATGTTAGGATGTTGTTGACCCAGACGATCGATGTAGATGCAACTGTCCGTGTCAAAATACAGCACACGATTTCCTAACAGTTCTAAAGCTTCGTACAGTTTTAAGCGAGCATGGGCTGTCACGTAAGCCGCAATGATGACATTTCCAAATTCGTCGGCTTATACAAAGTCCAGTTCTTCTTCGTATTTGACTAAGATCAAGTCCTTACGAAGGACGTCCACGTGTTTCATGTATTTAGTTTTGTCGTGAATCATCTGGGAGTAGCGGGAAGGTTCTGTCAAATACTCCGTCTTGGGAAAACACGGTCGTTGTGCCATTTTCCCCCACAGACAATTTAGCATCACTTTGGCAAATGATCGCCTACCTTTGTTTTTCTCGATGTGGTCTAAAGTGATGCCTTCCTGCTCCCAGTATTTCTCTTTGAATTTTGTTTGGTCTTCGGGAGTGTGGCAGCCGGAATGATTGCCGCTGGCTTCTTGTTTCAATTTTAGAAAGGCATTCACGTAGTCTGCGAAATGCCTTTCTGAGTCTCGTCGCCCTTGTGATATTTTTTTTTGTCTTGGGAAAGTGATAAATTTCGTACACTTCTAACAGTTGGTATCCCAGGTCCAGAGCTTTAAACAATTCCACGCTGACCCACGTTCCCGTTAAGGCGCGTTCTTCCTGTCTGTGCTGACAAGGTTGGTCTTGGTTGCACGTTTCAGCACAAGTACGACACAAGGGAACATCAGTTTTCCTTGGTAATGATGTGGTAAAACGGGATGGTACAAGTTCGTGGGAGGCAAGACATTGCACTTGATCAATCCATCGTATTGTCGAATGTTGTCCACGTCGATGTGTTCCGTCAGCAACTGCGGGTGCCCTGCGGAAAAGTGACAGTATTTGCACACGTACGGATACAGCGAACACACCTCCAAGTATTTGATTTCTTCTTCTTTCTCCTCGTCGGCGTGGTACAGCAAACAGGTGGCATTCGTCCTTCCTCGGTACAAACTGTCCCTTGGGTTCAGTGGGTCCACCATCTTGTAACTTTCCACGATGCGCTTAAACTCGGGATCAGTTTTCAAACGGTGATCGTACTCATGTTCAAATTTCCACCACTTGGTATCCTTGCTCTTCTAACTTCGAGCGCCGCTGACAAGTGGCCTGGTACAAGTCTTCCATGGTCCGTTGTAAAAACTGATTTTTAGTGTTACGTTGAGGGTCGCAGATGGGACAACCGTGAAATAAACATCCGTTAAACTCGTACACGATCTTGGGGTTTTTTAAGTCCCAGCCATCCACTGAATATCTTCCGATGGTTTTTTTTGTCTCCTCCGTTGCGGGCATGTTGGATCCATTTGTCTTCCTTGTTGCACAAGTAATGTAGCCAGCGTACGGCTTTGACCAAGTATTGACGTTTCACAAAGTTCGTCGTTTGAGGGCTGATGACAGCCAGGGTGTTTTCAGGCATGAATCGTTTGCGGTACACTAAGGAACACGCTTTAGCAATGGTGCAATCTTCTTTTAAAGGATCGATCCCTCCGTGCTCCATGAACAGTTCTCAAAATTTTCCACAGCAACGCCGTAAAATGTCCACGTCAGAATGACAATATTTTAACATTTCTTCCTGAAACTCGAAGGGGTCCGCAGCGTGAGTCTGGTACCAAGCGTAGAAAGCTTCTCGTTGTTCGGAGCGCATGTTGTTGGGATCGTAGTAGAGTGCCTCAGGCAAATGTGGCAGAACGGCATGTTGATTGGCTTCGTTGTTGAAAAAGTGCTGGAAATACCTTTTGGCCATTTCTGTCATTCCAAACGTTTTAGGCATGCGACTCAAAGGCATGGCAAAGTAACTCATCGAATCTTTAAACTGCACTTGTCCCACTTGCATGGAATGATTTTGGCTCCGTTTAAAATGACTTTTGGACGTTCGGTAGTTTGTTCTGTATAGTATCTGAGGAGAAATTGCCCATCGTATCCCGAGAAATTGTGAGCCATCACCGTGGCATAACGATGACAATCTCCGTAATGTTCGATGTCTTCTTGACAGTGCGTCTCGTCGATAGGGTCTAAGATCCATTGGGCAAAATCGGCCAGTGTGTTAGGTCCCCGAAAGAATTTTTCACTTCCTCCAGGAATCTTGCTACAGTGAGGGCAATAAGTCAAGATAGGCTCTTGGATGCACTTCTCGCACGCTCGATGAGCCACGCAGAAATTAGGAATGTGAATGCCAGTCTCTTGCATGCATTCGAAATGGAAAAAGATGAAATTGCCTTTCTTCTGGCCATCATCTTCTTCTTCATGTTTCGAATTGTATGTTTGAATGTGGCATGTTCCAAGTCCACTATTTGGTGACAAATGTGACATCGTTTCTTTCCTGGACATACGTGAGTCTTGGCACAATTGGTACGTATGCCTTGTCCACAAGTAGGGCACAATCTCAGGAGTTGACAAGCACATTTCTGCTGTGAACCTTGCGTCTTCAAATGTTGTTGGTAAGAAGTTGGACTGACAAACGTGCGCTGACAAGCTGGGCAATTCACTCGTTCTTGTTCTTCGTCCAGACAGGGTTTAGAGGCTAAACATCCCTCACATTTCGATCCACAATGCTTGTGTTGCTCTCGATTGTTATAGCCATAGTCACATTTCTCACAGTAATAACTGTATGACTGTAATGCAGTGATGCTAGTAATGGTATCAAAATGTTCATCGTGATGATAGACGTGAATGTATCTTCCGTCTTCAAAATCTTTGCCTCGAAACAACAGAGGTCCACGCACTTCTTGAGGGTGTACTTTTAAGGTGTATCGTGGAGCCAAGACGTCTTGCAATTTTTGCATTTCAGGAATGCCACAAGCGGTGTCTTTGGATATCCCCGCTTGCTGTAACAGGAGTTCTGCTTGTCTTCGTTGTTTGGTTCGGTCCGATCGTTGAATAGTTTTCCAGGGTCTTTTCCATTCTGCCGTGTCGTTCTAGTGGGCATACGTTTGCCCCACCACGATGGCACGGGCTAAACACATCTGGTCTTGAGTGTCGTTAATTTGAACGAGGCTGCTCTTGATGCTGCGAAGGTGGTCTACCAAGAACACCTTTTTGCGTTGTCCTGTCCTTTGGGAATAGACACGTGGGTCATGAACAGTGTTGCTTTTCCGTCGGTGATGTGAAACTTGTCGTTGGATTGTTGCACGTGTTGGGTCTTATCAATGACTTTGGAAGGTGTCAATTCTACCGGGCTGCTAAACTCGATCCAAACGGGGGACAAACTGTGGTGATGAATGGAAAGTCTCAAGCTATCGTAATTTTTGGCTTCACACTGCTGTTTCAGAGTGGTGAACAAAGAATCCCACACATCGGTGATGAACCCTTCTGCTTTCTCCAACGGTACGTCTGACTTGAAATCTTTAAACTTCACCGTGTACGTGTAGGCTGTGGTTCTAAATTTTCTAGAGGAGCGTTTGTCGGTCTCTCGAATGTGAAAGTACTTTTCAGGGTTTACTGATGGTGATGGACTTTGACTTGGTGTAGACTCTCTGGGTCTGGAATCTTGTTCACTCATCTCATCTTCAAAATCACTGGCATGAATTTGAGCTAAGACTTCAGCTACTGTGCGAGGCGATAAATCACGTTTCTGCCTCTTACTTTCTTCTCCTTTCTTTACGAAATGATGCGATTGTTTCATCTTGACTGCAAAAAGTCAAATGACTACATTTAAAAGGCCATGTACCCCTATATATCCATATCAGGCTCAGTGTATATTGTTACAAGCCAGGGGTCTTTGCTTGACCGAGCGGTGTCAAACCCTGGCGCGATTCCCGCTAGAAGTCATAAGTTTACCCCAAATTTCCAAAGACTTCTATACAACTTCAGTTGTAAGTTAGAAAGCCCGACGTGTCCATTCTATACATAAATTTTACTCTAATCAATGTAAAACCACAGATTTCCCAACTTGCCAAATATCTATCAACCGCACGTTTGCATAGTTTTCCTTCATCAACTTTCCGTACCGTCAGCAGTTCACGCCGTAGAAACTCTACAAATATCCCCTACCACAGGGAACTGTTTTAACTACGCCACCTTAGGCCAGTCAATCCATGGTTCCAAGGCACATTACGCCAATACAACTACATCACATTTGCCACCATGGCGACATAAACGGTATCTCCCGAGTCCCTTCTTGTTTATACCATTGTGTAATTTACCGGTTTCCTACTGTAAATACTGCCACTGCAGTCACAACACCAATGTACACCACTAGATTTTAATAAGGACTACATTATCACAGGGACAGTCATGCGGTTTGGGTCTAAGTCGCTACTTATTGACCATGGCATCATGGAAACTCACTAACACTTTCTCTCCGTGACGTTTGCTCCTAATAATTGGCTAATTATTTCGGGCTACGGAATATTTCCATTGCACCGAATTCCAATAATCAAACAAGTAAAATCACACAAATCTAAGAATTCCTTAAACGGGGCGCTATAACCAAATGTGCACCTCCAAAATTTATTACAATGTATAAAGGGCTGGTGCCTTCCCTCTCAGTATTCATTTTACTCTCAAGCCGACCAGCACAATGGAAGAACCCACACAGATCAGACGTCTGAATAGAGCTTTGCGAGGTGTCATACGAAAGTTTTCTTCAGACAAGTCGACCGACTACTCCCCCTCCTTTCGAGATAAAAGTCAAGATACTTGCTATATCTGTCAGAAGAAAGGGCATTGGGCATCAGAATGTACAGAACGTCAAAAAAGCAAGACCAGTGTCAAAAGAAACAAAAGTCAAGATACCTGTTATCATTGTCAAGAGAAAGGACATTGGTCTTCAGACTGCCCTAAGAAGGAACAGGAGCAGAAGGAGGAGGAAGAAGAAGAGGTGCCCTCGGCAAAGGAAGAACCCCGATACGTTCAGAAAGAGCAGACAGAAAAGAAAAGAAGACGAGAAAAAAGTGAGGAAGAAGCGGAGTAAAAATGTGAAAGTGAAGAAAATCAGAAAACAGATAGAGTGAAAGAAAAAAAGACACAGAAGAAGTCTATGAACTTTTTTAAAAGTGTTTTATTGTGTTGTGACATTGGATTGTAAAAATTTGTACCAGAATAGACAAGACTGAAAACAGTAAGTGTATCTTGGTATTGGTTGTTTAGAATAATAAGGACCTACACTCATTCACTCACACACGTACATCATAATGTTAAAATAAAATAAAAGGGATTTTAAGTTTTAATCGATTTTGGCAAAATGAATATTATCTCTTTTCGAAAGAAGTGAGTGGCCCTGAAAAGGGCCTTTGGGTGTTTGTTTTTTTTTTTTTTTTTCAGGAACGAGAATCAATTCGCTTTAACTGTCTTAAGCCTTTGCCACGGCCAAGGCCTACTTGTGGACTTGCTCCTGTCAATGATCTAGTAGAAATCACTAGGGGTGGTATCTCTGGTGTAGTCACAGGGTTAGGTTGTTTGGCTCGGGAAGGTCTTTTTCTCTTGAGTCGTAATAAAGAAGTCTGATACATTTGTTTCAGACTTCTTAACTCGGCCAAAATGTCCAAGAGTACCGTTACCGTTTGAGGTTCACTGTTCTCCTTCTCTCCTAGACCTTGTTTCTTCTCTGCTGCTTCTTCCTGTCGTTTCCTTCTTGCCTCTTCTTCTCGCTGTCGCTGTTCAAGGAGAAATGCTTGTTCTGCCTCTTTCTGCTGCTGTAAAAATTTCTAAAATTCTTCTTTCTGTCTTTGTTTAAAATCCTCGACGTGTGGTAAAGAAGGAGAAAGTGGCGAAGATACTGGTACCGGAACAAATTTTTGCGAAGAGAGAAAATCTACTAAATCCCAGTTGAAATCAACCTCTTCTGGAAGTAGCGCTGTGTTAACTTTGGTAGCCGCTGCTATGCCATCGCTTCTCGTCTCCAAAGCCGGTGCACCCCAATTCATCGTCTTCTTAGTTTCCGTCATGTTTCACAAAACAATGTTGCATCGATGCACTGCGCACAGACGCTAGCGCACCTATATAGGGAATGTGACGTCACAGGTAGCTCTCTTCGGATTGGAAGACAGACTCCGCAAAGTGACTGAATTTTGTAATTTTGGGATTGGTGAACAATTTCAATCCGTTTCGATCCGGTCTTCCACTATAAATAAACGCGGTTCACTTCATTCCCTTCACCTGTTCTCGTCACAAGATGTGGACCAACGTTGAATTCTCTACTTTTGTATCGTCGTTGATTTTCTGTACGGACTTACCCATGTATGTTAAATCAAAATGGACCATTATCCGGATCACTGAGACGACTGTTTGGAAAAGAAGATGCTATGTGGAGAGACAGGGCTGTCTGAAGCGAGTCCTCATTTATGGACCAGAGGTTAGACGAAGTTTGAGAAAGAGAAGAAGATCAGTGAGATGCCCTCTATGTTAACGAACTGGTGTTAACATAAAACCAAAGGCCCTTTTCAGGGCCACTTTCATATGCCTCGAAAAGATTTATTCTTTCTTCCCTATATATGTGTTATCTATGTGTTGTATATGTCTCTGTCTCTCTATTGTATTTGTCCCTCCCTAGAGTAGCTACGCGTATTCAGGTCAGCCACTTGCTACATTGTTGCAAGTGTCCAGTACAGTGACGTCACCCTACCTGTTTCATTCCTATTGTCCCTATACAAAATTCCCATTGTCACTATACAGGCCCAGGGTGTGCCATTTGTCGCTATAAATCTTGTCGCTATACATGCGGGGGGGGGGGGACTGTAATGTATTTTCCATTGTCGCTATATCGCCCCCATATCCTACTGACATACGGGAAGCTACTGGCAAGCATTCTGTTATACGCAAGTTGGCGTAGCCTCGACTCGAACAGACAGAGGTCAGTGATCCACAAAGACGATCAAATTCGTGTATTTAATATCTTGTTTACAATGTAACCTGGTCTGATATTTACACACTAAATTCATCTGACAAGCACCGATACGAGGCCATGCTCTGTTAATCTCTTAATTAACCAATAGGCAACTACATCTAAGTTGTGCTGGGAATCCAAAGGTAATACGAGAACTTCTTTCGGTGCTAGTCAGATCCACTCAGTGTGGAATGTCTTTGTTTATTCATTTTAGATGTTGCCATTTTTTAAGAGTACCATGTCTAATAACTATAAAGACTTACCCTTTGATGCATTTTTTTCATCATATTTGTCACGAAAATATGTTTCCTTGAAAGAGATACTGAGAGATCCAACTGATTCTGAGTTTATTTTTGCCACAATTGACTATGTACACATTTATTTAAATGTATCTTGCTTTTATTGTTTCTGCAGTTACTGAAAGCTTGGCATTTTATTCCACTGATCGTGTTAATACAGCTATTGACAAAAAAAGTCGTTCGATCTATTTATATAAAACTCTCTCTCTCTCTCTCTCTCTCTCTCTCTCTCTCTCTCTCTCTCTCTCTCTTTTCTGCATCTGAATTTCTGTCCATTCTCTTTCTCTCTGAGTTTACATTTGCCTCTCATTTTCCTGCACATAACGCTCTCTCTCTCTCTCTCTCTCTCTCTCTCTCTCTCTCTCTCTCTCTCTCTCTCTCTCTCTCTCTCTCTCTCTCTCTCTCTCTCGTAAATCATCGAATATTGAAGCAAATGGTAACCAACAAAAGTTAGGAGCATGTTTTCAAAGAAAGAAAGAGATATAAAGAAGGGCACAACAACAATGACAGGAGTACATAAATAGATACACGCTCAAGGACAACTGACAGATGAATACACGGAGAAGTGTGTGTGGAATAAGATCTTAACAAAAAATATTTAGATTAAAAAATGTTGGTGAACTTTAATCACGTATCTTTATCATTCTTAACTCATCAACGTTTAAAGGGACTTTACTGCATACATTTTAAGATATGGTACCTGCTTTCATTTTCTCTATTTGATTCGGAATGTCAAAAAGTTTTTAAATTTAGTTTGTTTTCAAAATAATAAGGCTGAAAATCGCATTTTAAGACGGTTAAACGTCGATGCACAACAGGCCTTCATCGTCTAAAAAGAGAGCCTTAATACGCAAGGATAATATGCCTTACAACATCTAAATATGGAATACCTTTTGTTATTAACTTAGGGATGAATTCACTGATTTCTTTATGATCACACACACACACACACACACACACACACACACACACACACAAACACACACACACACGTGCTCGTATGTCTTCTGTATTTAACAATATTGTACATACATACATACATGCATACATACATACATACATACATACATACATACATACATACATGCATACATACATACATACAGACAGACAGACAGGCAGTATACATACATACATACATACATACATACATACATACGTACGTACATACATGCATGCATGCATGCATACATACATACATACATACATACATATATATACATACATACATACAGACAGACAGACAGGCAGGTATACATACATACATACATACATACATACATACATACGTACGTACATACATGCATGCATGCATGCATACGTACATATATACATACATACATATATACGTACATACATACATACATACATACATACATACATACATACATACATACATACATACATACTTACATACATACATACATACATACATATATACATACATTATCTATACTCCAGGTATTTTGAAATATACGCTTTTAAGGAGAACATTTCACTTTTTGGGGATTTACTGGAGTCTCATTATTTCATATTTATATTGTCATCCCTCATAAATCCTAAGGAGGTGAATAAAAATTCAAGTCTTAAAATAGCAAGTATTCAAAGTTCTCGTAGTTTAGAGATCAGCAGTTTTCTCGTCAACAAAAATGAATCTAAATAAATGTTTGATATCTATATAATTCCTTCATTTGAAGTAAAAATATAATGAAAATATGTATCCCCATTTTTTCATATCCAGGATTTGGAACCAAATCGTCCATGATTGTATACCAGAATTCACTTTGCATTGATTTACTCAAAAACAACTGGCGAATCGAAGACTAAAAATTTGTGTTACTATTCATTGATTCAATTGCACGAGTTCTTGTACCTGAAAATTAAGTATTAAATTAAAAAATGATACAACACTTAACACCACTACTCAAGAATACGATAGGGTTAATCCGTGTTTATAAGTCCATAAGTCTCTGCTAAATACGAGAAAGTCATGCTTCCCGCCGTCCCCAACACGACACAGGGTCTCGTTCCCCCCGAGTCCCACAACACCGACACTGAATTACCTCCACTAACAGCTGTTAACGGTTCCTACATGATTGACACCACCATCATTATTGCGATAGTTCCTGTCGGATCCACGTACCACTCTTATTCCCACTACCATCTAGATTAAAGAGATGGGCATTACATTCATGAACATTCATTGGTACCGGTAACATGTAAACTTATAGATAAAGCAATACAAATTTCCAAATATATATAGCCAACGATAAATTATTTCCTAATTGGTTAATACATATTACCTTGCACATGCTCTAGATTTGGTTTCTGTTATGTCATTTCGATGGGGAGATGAATACACACCCATAACTCTTGACATTAATTCTCGGACCTAAAACCATCCTAACACCTGTATCTTATGAAAACAGTCTGTTAGGACTCAATAGTCTTAAGCTAAGTAACAGAAAAAATGAAACCAACATGTTTTGTAAAATTTAACAATCGGTATATTTCCCTAGAATCGAAAATGAAAATTTAAAAGAAGTTACATTATTGTGAATTAAATCCCGAATAGTCCTAAAAGTTTTATTACAAGTCCAGTAGTGTTCTGAATGAATTCCAATTTTGAATTTGTTGATGTACCAGTAACCTCAAATGTGGTAATGTGTCAACAGTATTGATTTATCACAACAATATAATCCAGATGTCTTTAAATGAACTAACAATAGTCTCGAAATAGTGATATTATCCCAAAGTCAATGAGCACTTTGTAATTCCACTGAAAAATTGAAATAAATAAATCCTCTGAAATAATAACTGGCCATAACTAAAAGACTGATTCCACTACAGATGTTCAAATACGAATAAATAAGTCTGTTTATTACTACCTGTACATAAAAACTAATACAAATAAAGAGAACCAGGATGAAGATCATTTACCACATCAAATTCGTCTACAGGATCACTTCTATAAATATCCTAGGTCAAAAGGCAACGATAATACGATTCTATAGTCCTAAAAAGAGTGAAAACCAACACGTTTTGTAACATTAATTTACTTCCAAAGAATACAAAGCGAAAAATTATAAATAACTTACAGTATTGCTAATTAAATTCCAAAATAGTTTTAAAAACGTTATATCACCAATCCTAACGAATAAAGTTCTAATTAAATTATAGCGGTGTTCAAAATAAGATTCAACACTGGATGTGCTGATGTGCCTCTTGTAGGCTATGGCGTGGAGATATGCTAACAATATTTTGATGAATCACAATAATATAATCCAAAATTATTCTTGTCTGACATCACTATAATTTCAAATTAATGTTCCAGTCCAAGAATATTAAAGATAAGCACTTTGTACTTCTAGTGAATAACCTCAATAAACTATTCCCTACCCAAATCAAAATCTGAACACAACAATAAGACTGATTCTGTTTCAAGATAGTAAGGCAAGAATTAATAATTTTTCAAGTAAACAAGATTACATACAAATCAAACAACATCGTAAAGATATTTACCCAAATTATTTTAAAGTGCATGTGGATTTATGTATTGTTGTTTGCAATCTAAAACCATGAACAAACAATATAGATATATATAACAAATCGTCGCTCTCGTGAAAACTTCAGATACTGTTAACTAATGAAAGATAAATTAGCTTCAAAAGTGCCAGTTTGCTAAAGACTTAATTTAGTAAGAAAAATAATGAATTCAAACTTATTAACATTCCAAGAGTTTTCTAAAGTACATTTGGAAAAGTAATACTTTATGGACAATTTCTCTTGCACATTAATAACTCTCGAATCACCGACATTTGTGAAACAGTAAGACTAAAAATATCCTTTAATAACATTTAGGAAACAATAAGACTGATATCCTTTAGTAACATTTGGGAAACAGTAAGACTAAAAATATCCTTTAATAATATTTGGGGATAGGAAATGGTATCACAATGGTATCATCTTTTAAAAACAAGTAAGTAATCACTTTGATTAGATTACTGTAATACACATATACCATCTTGAAGATCTGATTAATTTGTATTGAAATTGTTCTTGAGGAAAAAGAGGAAGACATAGCAAGTTTTCCTCTGGTGCCAGAAATTAGCTGTGTTGTCAGATGGTAGGCACAGGTGAAAACTTCTTTGATGATGAACATATGCATGAGCCTAGGTAATTAGTGTTTTAACTCTTGTAATCTTTTTGTGTGACCCCGAAAAGTGATGTAAACTCTGCAAGGCCTCTTGTTAGCATCGGTGAATCAAATGCACACATTTTGTACATGTATGTTACGT
>JAECUM010007934.1:2164-28433 GCA_016617855.1 Megalonaias nervosa | reverse complement strand
AACCGGATAAACCAAAGGTACGACTGTGATTAATCTTCTCCTTAACATTATTAGTAAGCCAATTTATGAACAAGATTTAGTCAACGGAATCTTTCCGTCAAAAACGTAGCAATATATATATATATATATATATGAACCCAGAGAAATATTTTGTCTTTTTCTTCATCTTTTGATAAAATTCAATAACATACAAAGTGGATTAAAGTCAGATTATTCAACATTGGACCTTGGACAAAACACATGAGTATAATATGCATCTAGATTAGTTCACCCGATCGTCCCTCATCCATTATTACAACACGTAATATATCTTTAACTTGGAAATATCTTTTTAGTTGAAAGGTGTTATGGTAATGTGAACCAGTCAACTTTCAGTGTACCACATGGGTTCTGCTTTAATAATTATGTCGTCATAAAATTGTATGAGTAACACTTTACGTAGGTAGCTTCCATTCTGGCTGTGCCAAATGTTATTGTCATAATTTGCCTTAGATCTTAACTATTAAACACAAGAGATAACGCAATTGGAAAGATATATGTGCCTGTTTAAAAAGAGGCCAATTGAGATTGGTGGCATATTGCAAACCAGGTATTAACTACTTTTATAATCTCTTGTAAAATGCTTTCCATTGCTGATTATCTCTTTCCATGACAAAATGTCCACACAAACAAAAGTGTATCATACAATCTAGATTTACGTCTTTTAGAATCACTTCTGTTTGTTAGGTTGTTAATTATAATAATCATCGCATCAAATTTTGAGCCACTATTGCGATCTAAAATGTACATCAACAAAACAAGAGAATCGAATTGGAAGGTTGTAAGCTATGAAAAATATGTAAGATAAATACTGATTTTTTTTTCAATCACAAATTTGTAGCATTTGTATGACTAATGGATAGAACAGATTTTCTAATAATGAATTAAAATATAAGTAAACATTTTCCTCGATACACTATATTTCTAGTAGAAGTTTGAAATTAAAGTGTTAATCGTTGCGAAATAGACTTCAGAAATATAATACATATGTTTAAAGTTTTAATCATGCTTGCAAATTAAATTTATGTATCTTCCTACTGGCAGTGTATGTGTTACATTGAGTAAGATAACATATACGCTTTAATGCATCAGAGAAAGAACGATTTGCTGAGGTAAGAATTCAATACGTAATCCAGCAATTTACTTTAATTATTCAGAAAGGTTTGCCTTAAAGTCATAAATATTAATACATCCTCAAAACGCTCTGAATTTATTGATTCCTCTTCTTTGTCAAAACTAATAGATTTTTGGGGGATTAGGCATATCTTGTTTTAATAGTCTTTACACATAGTATTATATGGTATGAATTATTCTACACTGGAACGATATTTTAGAGTCTCCAGTGCTCATAAACACATTTTTATAAATCAGGTTTCATATCTCAAGGTTAAAATTAAGACACATAATAGCACATCCCTTCTGTTGTGTTGATGTATATATTAGAATATTGTTGTTCATAGTCGTATAAATTAATTTACACTCCTTTGTACTTTCTATCAGTATCCGAATATGGATGGGTATACATAAGTGAAGTTTACGAGCTGGATAGAAAAACACTATTTTTCTCTGTCTGTTAATATTTTTAATGATATTAGAAAAACACAAAGTAATTGGCCTCCTTTTAAGATATTTGTTAAAATTCTTTTTTATGTTCTAAAGCTAAAACAATGACTGATATAGCTGACCAATGTCAATTCTTTGCTATAGCAACATGCATAAAACACCGCTAAATCAGGAGTCTTAATATTTATAAATTCTCGGGCCCCGGGTGACCGCGTGATCTAAAGCTTTTGCCTTTACCGATCTTTGCCATCTCACTTATGTCCGCGTGGCTTTGAGTCTCAAGCTCGGCCATTGCGGATATCTGAGAAAGTTGCCAGTAGCTTCCCGTGGGTCGGTGGTTCTAACCTGGATTTTCGCGTGTTCTTCTTCCACCACTCATACGAGGCGCCATATACGGTCTGTCTTGGTCTGAGAAATGGCGTTAAACCCAAAAAACAACTACAACATTCACATTTTCCCAAAAAGTAGGTTTAAATTTTTTTCTAAATAGTACATTTTATTTTCCAAGCATTCACTACGTCTTGTATGATTTCTTAACATTCGTTTACGTACTCCGTTCTAATATTTTCCTCAAAAGTTTCATGAAATTATTATCCAGACAATTGTTTTATATTTTATGCATCTAATCCTGGACGATTTTGGTGCTTGGATGAATTCAATTTATAATTCGCCATAATTAGTCCACTGTTCTAGTAGTTTCATTTCTTTGGATATATTCCTTTTCATTCCTTCTTGTTTGCACTGACAAATTTCAAAACAATTTGCATAATGTTCTATAATAGTATTAAATGATTTGGGTTAAACCTCAAACAAATGGTTACGTTTGCGAACAGCTAGCGTTTGAAGTTGTGGGAGTTAATATAAAAATAAGAATATGATGCTATGATTTTTACTATGTTACATATCGTCAACTATTTAAAGGAGATCTTGTTCTATAGAAACTTAAAACAAAATACAACTAGAGAATGAACCTTCTAGTAGCAGTTACAGACTCATTGTCCATTCATGTGGAACAACAAATCGTTAAAGCGACATGCAGAATGACATCAAATTCTATTTTCTTGGTGACTATCCCAAGAGGAATATGTTTTGGTTGGCCACATACAAATGAACAGTTGTTTGACTTTTCAAAACTGAGGTAGCCCATATAGCAATCCTAGAGCTGTGTATATTAAGATCAAAGCAGCATTCATTCATGCGGAAATAAACGAGACAGAATAAAACGTTGTAAGAAATTTTTTACAATTAACAGGGAATGCATTTAATCCGGTCAGTCATACCAGAAATGTTTAGCATCATAATTGTTACGTATATGTAATTAAATTGCTTGTGTGTTAGTTTTAAAATTCTTTTTGATTTTATTTTTGTTTCATTACATTTTATTGTAATGATTATTTTCACGGGATTTGATATTTTTTCAAGGAAATTCTGTTTGTATAGAACACAAGAGGCGTTACATTAGCATTATTTTTAGTTCACCCTGGTTCATAGATTTGTAAACGTCGAGTGATACCGATTGGCTATTTCCAAGGTCATTTCGGCCCGCATGTTAACTGGATTGTAAACATCCTTTCTTTTTTTATATACATTTTCGGTGTGAGAATTTGGTACTTAGATAGGGATATTCTAGCTACGTGACAATTGGCATTTTGTTATTACGATGTTCCATGTTAAGAGACCACGGGACCCAACACGTGAAACTGAAATGACGTTTTAGTTGGGTTTTAATACTCGTTCTCAGAGTTTTTCATTTAGTCGTATTCTTGACACCTTGAGGATACAAGGTGTTTTAGATTGTTGATGCCAGCTTGTTCTGAAGTTTTTCTATTTTTTGGAATTTAATAATTTATTCTCTAGAAAACTAAACAAGTGTACTTTTTTATAAAAAGTTCTGGGAGAAAGAAATTCAGTGGAAATTTATTCTGGAGTTATACGGAAACGGAAACTGTGATTCAATCGAGGATCTGTTACCGCCAGTACAACGGTCTCATCTGACGTCCTCGCCTGCATATTGGAATTTCATCGAAATTCGAACCTGGATTTTATTAGAATTGTTTATTGATAGGACTTGTATTTTTCAATCTTAGGATTAAATTTTGGATTATATTCACAAACCGTAAATCCTATTTCCAAGTTTTACATTGTTTTCAAGGGAAATAATTTATTTTGTTAAAATATACAAAGCTTGTTGGCTTCACCCTTTTCTCTTGTTATTTTTTGTACGAGCCTACAAGTAACAATAATAAACATAGTACTTATGACTTCAAACCGTGATAAATGTTGTTTATTAAATAACAAAAATCACTAAACAGTTCGATCTACGTTCACCCACAATTCAATACCAGTAAGATTAATCTGACTTCCCCCAATAATTCTCAGCGAGCGTGATTGCATAAATTTGTACTTAAAGTATCAGGTACAGAAGCAGAAAGGATTCAATATATTCATAGTGGAATAAATACGTTATATTATTGTCAACATTAACATAATGTTATACCTGATATATATTCATTTAATGAGTTACGCTTGCCTTTCTGATACATTTATCATTTTATCATTATAAGGACTTTACGTAGTTTAACTAATTATAATCCTCCTTCCAAATAACCAAATAGTTATATTGCCGTTTTATTAGAATCTCTCAGTAAAGGATCCAGATCATGATCGGAAACAGCTCTTACTTCTGAGTGGACAATGCTGTAAAAAAAGTCCAACTTGAATAATAATTTGATTTTGATCTAATAACTATTTTCTTAAGAAGATTCTATGCTATTAATATTTTAGTTTATAGAGTGTCAATTCTCTGTGGTACAACATTTATATGGATGCTTTCTTCGCCTTCGTAAACCCTTCGCATCCTTTTCCTAATCGCATAACGTGTACTTTATGGTTTCTAACATTTTGGAGATTTTTCTTTCTTTAATTCAATTTTTGCTACTAGAATGACTGAAAATATATTTTAACGTACACATCTCATTAACTTGATTTATGCACTTTTTTCCATTCTCTTCTTCTATCTAGCACACGCATTCGCTGTTCCCTTTATTTCCTTTAATACATCTATACCAATCAAACGATTATCAATTGTAAATGCCACAATTAATTCATTTATCCATCAATAGTATACACAGATTCTATAAAGCACCCATCCATGTCCAAAGAGGGATCCAATATAAATTGGTCACCATGTAAATATTAACTGGCTATTAAATGATTCAATTATTTTTTAAACTCTTCTTCTAAAAGAATTAGGATAATCTGAATTAGGGTAATACAAGTTAATAAGTGTTAATCTATTGTATTCTACAGTCATGTCTGTTGGCAGTAAATTATCCCCTCAAACCATTTTCCATTTTTGTAATTTAAAATCAATACTGAACCTTAGTATTGAACGTACTTCTCTTGAAACAGGTTCGTGTGATTATGCATATATATATATATATATATATATATATATATATATATATATATATATATATATATATCCACATTGTGCTTCAATAAATGTATCTTCTTTAGAGATGAAGAGAGTGTCTTGAAAGCAAAAATACAATATTCTTTCCTTTAAAATAATTCAAGACATCTTTTATATTGGTGGGTATTGCGAGTCCTTGAAAATTTATATAGGTGTTATTGGAAATAGAATTTCCATCGTTAAATTTTGAAAATGTACCTTTAAAATATTCTTTGTGTATTAAATGGCAAAAAAAATAAATATACTTAAATGGTTATTACATATCGATCTGTTGATATATTTAAAACCGATGGTCTCCTTCGAAATAGAGTGCACGAATTCACAATTTCAAACATTAAAATGGTCAATGAAGCAAGTATCAAATACTGAAAAATTTGCTTAAAGTAAAACAAAACCAGTACATTAACACTGATGCAAGTAAAAAGAGACAATATTCTTCCAAACGCAAACCACACAACTTAGTAGCACACCTCAAAGGACGAAAATCTGAAAAGTTTGCAATGACTTCGTTGATAAAAGTAAAAGACAAACAATTCTTGTAAATCTTTCTGACCCTATAGTTTATACATTTATTTATTTATATTTGGAGAGCATAAATTAATCCCTGGTGGAACTTACCCAATAACTGTCCATATACGATTATATAATATCCTTATTAGAAAACATCGTTTAGAGACTCCTCTACCAATTTGTATAAGATTTTAATATAAAACTATCTTGGAGTTCTGAGCAAGCGTGTCTCTTATCAATTTACACAATCTATTATGATTTTATATTTGTTATGCTAGAGTAGCGTACTTATCTGCCTAAATTTATTTACTTAACCATCTGGATATCATTATTATTTGTAGATGTACGTTCAGGACTACTTAATTCAGAATAGTTCCGACATCTATAATATCATGGTTCGAGAGGGAGGACATTTTTATGTATGTGGTGATGCCGAGATGGCAACAGACGTCACGTCGACATTGGAGAAAATTCTTCAGAAAGAAGGAAATATGCGGGCAGAAGATGCTACAAATTTCATATTGAAATTACGGGTAGGTGTATGTGTATGTGATTTGGATTTTTAATGTAGCTTTTAATTTTCGTTCAGTGCTGCAATATCTGAAGTGTGGCAGTTTATAGTTATGTCTTGTACTGGGGCATCATGCCGAAGACATGTAATATTATGTCCCACCAGGCCATATTATCCTGACACCAGGCTGAGCAGTCCTAACACTAACCTATTAATGCCCAGCTCTTTACAAGGCAACTGTAAGTACCATTTTTATAAGTCTTTGGTATGACTCGGCCGTGGTTTTGAACTAGTGACCTCCTTCATCAGAGGCAGACTAGGCCACCGGAGCTGTCAAATTACGGATAGGAAGGAATCGGTTAATTCAGTTACATGTATGCACTTGTACTGATCAATTACTGGGTCATATGTAAGCTTGTGTAAAAATGTACTTTGTTTTGTACCAAGACCTGCAGCGTTTACGAAATACAGAAAGGTGATGAGCTCAGAATACGCCAATCTTGATTTCAAGAACAATGACGTAACATTTTTAAAATCAAAATTCATTGGTAAAAAGCGATCAGATACGGTGTATTTGTGCCTAGATATGTCTAGATGGATGTGATAATTTGTAAATGAAGAAGACAAACATATTAAGTAATATATTTTATTGCGACGTTGTAATATTATATAACCTGAATGGAAAGTGAACGTGAACGTGAATCATTTGTTATGTTATCAACGTCTTCAGCCTATATTAGGTGCAATTACAATAACAGTTTTCTTTATAGGATTCAAATCAGTTCCACGAGGACATTTTTTGGAACGACTTTAAGGAGCTCCGAGGTAACAGACAGGACCGAGTGGCAAGCGAGGAAACTCTAAAAGTACATCAAAGCCACCGGAGAAGCGAATGAGTTACTGTGATTCGGGAGGTTATCGTCTCCATACAAGCCACGGTAGGTATGTTTCGCTGTTGACTCAAAATGTAACCTTAATATTAGTCTATCTTCTGTTGATTTTGCTCCTAATTTGCACAACCTTGATTGGCATAGTCAAACGTTTGTTTTCGCCTATGGGCACTTCCAAATGCGACATTATCTACTGGTGATAACGTTAAATGTTGTCGTTTATCTGTATAGTCTTCGGTTTAGATGCAACTGTTATTTTTTATCATGACACCATTATTTGCGTGAAAAATAGTGGTTTCTCCAGCTGACACTCTACATAAACGGTATATATAATCTTATAATACTTCTCTTTCCTTGAATAATCAGGAGACAAAACATGCAGGTATTACTTATTATGTTGCACATATGACAAATCAAGAGATCCCTTCAGTACAGACACGTACAATTTGAATAAACAGTTGCCTAGCATTAAGAACAATTTTCTGCTCCCACATTCGTTGATCTGGGGATTTATTTTGGTGCCATAAACATTACATTTCATCACATGGAACAGTACCAACAAAATTCGTCATCCACTTGACATGATACTATCTTAATTTCAGTGACTGCTTTCAGCGTTTTCTGCTGCTGCATTTATACTGTCTTTAAACTGACGCCACTTAGATATCTTTGATGTGGTCCCTGAATGCACTCTTCCTACCTCCTGCGATATTGTTAGCTACTGCAACTTTTGATTGCTGTCAGTGTTCGAACTAATAGAAATCAAAATGTGCATGTACTGCGTACTGGACCGTCTACTGCGCATAACCGTATTGGTTTCCCTAACGTCAACTTGGTTGTTAATGGAAGTTGCAATAACAAGCGAATTGTTAGCTAAATTTGGATGGCTACATAATGCTAAGGAGGGGTGCGGTGTACCTTCACATTCAATCCTAGATGAGAGTTCCCAGATAATATCATTAAAAGCATCTATCAAACTATGTATAATAGAGAGCATTTAGTTTGATGCATGCTTTTGATGATAATATACGGATCTCTGATCTTGGATAGAGTGTGAAGTTACACCTCACCCTCTCTTAGCAAGCAATTTCTGGCTGACAGATGTATACGTAAAGCTACGTTTTGAAACATATAGGTTCAACAGTTCGGCGTGTGGGAAAATATAACTGATTAGGCTTCTCTCTTCTCTGGTCTAGTAGTAGTCATAATCTTCTCACCGAATCATAATATGGTTTTCATCTGAAGATCTGATTCACACCTCTCTGATCCTGCGATTTTTGACGAAGCAACTGGCCAATTTTACTTGCGGTCTGATACATTGTGTGACTTGTGCAAGTGAAGGCATCAAGTATCGCAAGGAGTTATTGAGTACTGTGAAACATGCAACAGTAGTAGACTTAGATGCGTTTTCAAATCAAAAGGGGATCCTATCTCAGAAACCCCCACCCTCCCTCCCAAATTTGGAGAGGTGGAAAGAGGTTGCAGAACCTTAGATTTATTTATATTTAAACAATAAAATATTATATATAATGTATCATTATAATCCAATGCGACATGTTGTATTTGATATAACAAACAGATTTTTTAAAAGATTTAATTCAATCAAATCAGCCTCAAGATATTCTGGGATAGCACCTAATATAACAAGCGATTGTATTAAAAAGGTTGGTCATCATTTATCAGTCAAATATGGATCTGTATTGTTATTCGCAACTGAAAACGACGAACGAATAAGAGGTTGGGCAGATGATACGATGACATTTATTGACAACATGGTTGATGTATTTTTTGATAACGGTATTTCTAGCTCATATACATCTATTAATACGAATTCCAATGATGACTTTCACGTGACAAAATAAAGGTTTCTGATCTAGAAACGACTTTTAAATGATGAAACTTTTTCTGACAAAATAAAGAGGTCTCTGAGCTATACTATTATACAACAATGGCTTATGGTACTTGTTAACTCTCATTGCCCTCTCCTCCCCTCCCTCCCTTTCCCTCCACCTCCACCCTCCCCTCCCCTCCCACCTCCCCATGCTTTTCTCTATTATCCCCACAACTGTATAAGGCTGTATTATATATAAGCTGACAAATATTTAGAAGTCGAAAACTAACTTACACAATAGGCGTGGCTTATTTATTGTGTATTTTTCTTTTTACCTTAATCATTATTTCTGAAAACATCTGAAAGAAGCAAGAAACTTGACAAAATCATAAAAACAAAAATAATGTTTCTTAAAAAAAATTACTGTAGTGTGGACCTAAAATAAATCTCACACACGCTTAGAAATTGTTATGCTGAATAAAATGTGTGCTAAATAGACTGTGGTGTGGATCTAAAATAAATCTGCCGAATTTTCTTGTATGAAGAGCTGTCGCAGTCTACATAGCTGAAAGTCAATAACTTACCTGGCGTTTGCACAGGTATATAACCTACTGAAATTAACTCAAGATAATGTACATCAAATTTATCAGCTAAAAGGAGTAAAATATTATTTTCTGTTACAAATTATACTGATTCACACACACACACACACACACACACACACACACACACAATCACAACGGTCACGTAATGCAATGTTATGTAATTTACTGTACGAGTTATCTCCTGTCAAAATACAAGGAAGACAGACAGAGTTATCTCCTATAATTAAAATATCAACAGTAGCTATTAAACATAATTTATTGTCGTGTTTATACAAATAAAATTTAATTTTTCCGCTTACTTATCGATGACATTCAAATAACTCTCTCATTACTACCCTGGTGATAAAATACTTACTAGTTTAGAAAAAATTAATTAAAGATGATATCGAATATATCACCTCCGGTACTGGCATAGTGTCCAATAGCTAACATATTAATTCCGTCCACACTATAGCGTTTGTCGTCAAAATTGCTTAGTCCACGTTTTATAATAGTATCTGTTTCAAGTTTTTGATGATTTGTTCTAATAACATTTGTTTTAATAAAGCTGACATTATTGTTTAGAGCTGCTTTAAAATCATCAAATTTCATACATTTGTTTTTTTACATACCCACAAGGAATACCTTTTGCTTTTTTTGTCAGTTTATTGTCATCTGAAATTACGGCATACATTTTACTTCTTAGTCCGACAAATTCCTTAACTGGCACAAACATAAACTCGTCTTTCATTTTGTCAATAACTTTTTTATTTGCATCATCATGAAATTCAGTACTTTTTGATCTGATAAATCAAATAGGTCACGGTGTTTATAAATATCTTGATAGACATCCTCACATTTTATGTTATAAACGCGCGAGTCTGTATCAGTAAGTAGCAACTCCGAATCTGGCCACTGCTTTTTGGTAAAATTATAGTGAAAATCATACGTCAGCCACTTTGATATATCAAGTACAGCTGCACCAACATAAACTGGTTTATTTAACTTTAAATTGTTTCTTTCGTCGTTCTATAACAACAAAATTTTCATTAAACAACAAAACCGCCATCATTAACTAATTTATTTCTGCGATTTCTATCGTTTAGGATTTCAATATATACTCGCCATCTCATATTCTCCATTGTCTTACCGAACACCGAGTTGTTCATTTACTTGAAAAACTTTTTCTCAAAGTCAGTTATAGCCACAGCACGACGTTTCGTATTTAAGTCAATATAATCTGACATCCATCTCGATTGATTAAATTTTAGTACGAGATGGACTTTTCTCAAAATTAATTGAGCATCTCCTGCTTGTTTTAAATTTTTGTAATGTATCAGGTAATTTCTTTTTTTTTAGCAAATTTGGAACTAGCTTGTTAACAATATAATTTTTTGCTGTTGTCACTGATCGTTCTTCAGGTGATAGTAAACTATAATCTATTATTATAGACTCTGCACAAAATGGGTAGTCTTTATGTAGATCATGTAACGAACTAGGATAATCCAGATCAAATTCATCAAAATATGAAATATCTGAAAAATTATTATTAATTTTTTTAGGTAAATCTTTTTCAGTTTCTTTAAGAAATTAATCTGGAGTTATCCAATGAAATCCACTGCACGGCATTCGCTCTGTTATTGCACACCCATACAAATTGACACAATCTAGATCAATAATATAATTTGATGGAAGATTTTTATCATACTTTTTCAGATATTTATTATTAGCTATCGCATATTTTTTGTTATAACGCTAATTCCACCTCTGATATCTTTTTCAATAAAATTAAACATATCAACATCTGTCAGGAGATCCAATTCTATCTTACTTGTTTTAGTAGAGCGTTCCACGGCAGTCCCGGAGCGGAATAATACCAACAAGGATCTAGTCCATAATTTTTATGAATAACTTGACGAAAACTTTCAACAACATCTGCTAGTACTAATACATCTGTTTTCAAATATAAATCATGATAATCACCAAAGTTTTACAACTAAGTTTATTCCAATATCTTGTGCATATTTGTACTCGTCGTCTATAATATTGTCATTTTTGAGCTGCGAGTAAAATTTGTCTTTATCAGGAAGAGAAGTGTCATCAAATCTGCTCCAGTCGTCGAGATGCTCATACGGAAAGATACCTTTTTTGTAAGATCGACATAGTTTTCACAAAAGGAACATTTTAGATTAATGAAACTACTACAACCTTTTACAAGCTCATCTAATGGTGCCGCCATACATTGCAGACTGTCAATGAAACGTAATTTACCGACTGACATATACTTTTCAAAATTGTTTGGGATACATTTTATTGTATTATTTAATTTTAGTTTAGAGTTAATTTCTTCATTGCCAATAGCTTCTACAATGATATGACTGTCATAGCCACGATAGTTATGTAAACTACAGGAATACAATTTGGAGCATGAAATTTTAAATTGCAACTGTTATGAGCTGCTCCTCCATACTGACCGGTCAGATGACAGTGATCGCCCACTTTATCATCGCCTAACACCTTTTCGCAGATATGGCAATTAACTGCATTATCAAAATCAAGTTGCTGTTTGGATTTTATTTTCAATGGAGCTGTTTTGAATAATTTGTTAGAGATCTTATTAACGTCGTTTATTAAATTTTTTTAGTAACCACACAGCCGGACTTTCAGACTCACCATTTTTATATCTGTATAACTTTACTGGATTTGAAACATTATCGTTAGCACAACAAACTACTTTATAAGCTGTTCCACAAGGGACATGTTGCTGTATTTTTCTTGTACTTGATTTATTTGGATTATTTTCTGAGCCGACCACAGGAACAAGTAGACATTCGAATTCAGCATAAATAACAAAAGGAATACTTAGCTTATGATCATAATTTTTAAATTTTAACGCCTATTCTTTTTCCCCTGGAATGGTTATTCTTTGAAGATTGACACAGTATTTGAGATGTTCTTGCAGCTTTTCACATTTAGAAAAACCTTGTAAACATCTGTAACATAAATATTTCTTATTTTTATTTTTATCATATTGTCTGCCAACTAGGCCATTAAAGTGTTTTTTTCCAGCAATAATGTTCTTTATAAAATAATAAATTTATTGTCTTTTGTGTAGCAGTCGCTTAAATATATCTCGGGTAAACATTTTCTTTTTCATCTAGTCCGAAAACATTTACTGAAATATTGTTTTGCTTTTCAAAATTTGGTATTTGATTTTCTACCACTAGAAAAGTTATCTCAATAAATTTTAGCTCGTCTTTGTATGGCAAATATTTTTCAAGTCTGTCAGAGTTACAACTTTGAGTATGTTTCGCAGATAAAATTGCCCAACGAAAAGATTGGTCATCATTGTTTCTGACATTTATACAACATTTTTTGTTTTAAATTTTTTGAGGAAGATCAACATAAAACCTACCTCGAAGTACGTTATATTTCATTGTGTGAAATAAAACCTCCTTTATCATCTCAGATTTCCAGCCTGATCATGATGCAGTAAATTCCTCCAATGTTTTATTTATTTCTTGGTGTATTTCATCGGCGACTGTGGCAATATTTGTTCCAGTTAATATTTTTCGTAATTTAGCCGTTAGATATGGCTCAGAAATTTCGCTGTCGAAATTTGTGTTTTCAAACATTGTATCAGTTACATCCTTTTCGATTGCATGTAATTTTGATAAAATCATATGATACTGTACTATTAATCTAATACTTTTGTGAGCTGCAAGTTCTGCTGATATAACAGGTTGCAAAAGATGAAATAAATTTGTAGAGTTAAGATTTGCTAAAACATTTTGATTATCAAATTTGTAACTGTTATCATAGCCAGAAAATATTGTAGCAATTTTTGTCTGCTTTTATTAGACTCTTCTTTGGAAAATCTCGCAATTTTAACATTATATTATATATAGTATTTTTATATTTAATTGATTTTTACTTATTTTTCAATTAGAGATATAAAATGGTTATAGTATAATGTCAGAAATTCTGAGATACATTCGATTGACAGCAGTGGAGCAAGAAACTTATCATGTTCACCCAAAGTATAACTTATATGCAGCAAATGCACTTGGTTCGGTTATTCACATAAAATACCAAAACCCTTTCGGTAAAACAGCACTAGCTTGGATTAAAATAAGTGTAAAAGGTGATAATACAGATAGAATTGAAATGTTTAGAAAAGATTTTATTTATACTTTTTTCTGTGGAGAAATTCCAGCTGGACAAAGAGTTTACAGAGTAAACGGTGCAATTACCGATGAAAATATTGAAAATTTATCTTTAAAAAACGAATTTCAACCTCATCCAAAGTTTTATGTATACGAGGCCAACGATCGCGGAATTATTCGACATAAAAAATAAAAAAGTTATTGGAAATTTGAATTAAAATGGTTATTTAATGGTAACTGTCAGAGGAGCAAAAACAGATTTTGTTGGTTATCACAGTCACCGCTTTATTTGTGAAACTTTTAATGGACCAATACCTGATGGTTTTGTTATAGGCCATATTAACAAAATTAAAACAGATAGTAAAATTGAAAATTTAGATCTAGTTACATCGCAAGAAAATACTAAACGTGGATCAGGTGGTGCTAATAATTTAAAAAATCCTTAAAGATCAATTGTTTCAGTAAATCTTGAAACTGGAAAAGAAATGAAATTTAAATCAATGACAGCTGCTGGGAAATACCATAAAATTAATACAGCTAGAATAATAGACATAGCTGATGGTACAAGAAGATCAGCAAATCAACGTCAACATGTGATAGTTTTAGTTTCAAATATGACGATTAATTATGTTTCTTAATTCAGTATTGGTAAGGTAACTGTGTGCGAACATTCAAAGATCATCGCGATCAAGTTTTAGTGTTATAAACGCACTATTATCAAGTTTATTTTTTCTCTGCTACTGTTAGAAGAATTTTATCAGATTCGCCCTGCATTACAATAACATTAACAGAATAAGCACTATATCCTGACAAACATTTTCGTACTGCCTCGGCTAGTTCTTTGTAATTTAATATATCAACTGTTTGATGATATTTTACGTCAGCAGATTTCGTTTCGCTGGCCATTATTATTATAAATTAGATAAAAATGTATTATAATATGAACTGAATGAAACGACTTGCTGATATATATGCCTCTAGTGATACAATCACCAAGAATAAAATTATCGACAACAATTGTATACCAAAATATAACGTTATCTCAGATAAATCTGCTGGTTATAGTGAAGTTGATATTTTGTACAACAACGAAGAAGATGAAATTGTCGACGACTTTGTCGTTAGTAAAATAAATTACAGTAGACCGACAACTGGACGATATAATGTAAAGTATCATATTTCTAAAAAATATTAAAATTTAATTTTACTATTACAGAGCAACAAATATTTTGGCAACTTATAAAACCTTTTTTACATCTAAAAATAACTGGCCAGCAAAGAAATATAAATAAGATTTTATTTTTGTTAAAATATTTAATTTAATGCTAGTCAATAATACAAGAAAATTACATTTAATTTCCTTATGTAGACCGGTCAAATGAAAATCTGTACTGATGAAGTACGAACAAATTTATAATAACATTATTTTATCAACGTCGACGAAATTGACTTAATTGGTACCCAGCTATTAAATTTATCGCTATATCCTCTCCATTTAACTAAACTTTTATTACCTTTTTTCCTGGTTAACTTTTTCAATAACAAATATTTCTTGTTCGGTTTTCTGAAGTTCTTGTCATAAAAACTACCAGTCATAGGTTCACCTAATAAATCTTTTATCGCATAAGTCACTGGTATTGTTAAAAGCGCTTTATCAACAACAAATACTTCTTCGCTCCAGTTCGGAGCAAATCCTTTCTCAAATGTTTTTTTTTTCAGAGAAATTCTAACTTTATCACCAACTTTAAATTTGTCTGCGGTACATATTTTCGTTTGCTAATATTGGATTTTTAATTGCGTCGTTTGGCGACATTTTTTATTGATCTGTTCGTGTTATTATACTCATCAACAATTTTCTGTAAATTGTCAATATATTTATTTGTAATTTTAGCTGTTACATATTTGTGGATTTTTTCGTTTAGCGTGCGATTAAATAGTTTGACGACAACGCTTTTACCCTCATTTCCAGTGACATATTTTTTGATGTCATTTTGTTCTAAAAACTGCTCAAATATTTTGTTAAAAAATTCTGCTCCATGATCGGTCCAGATTCTATTTGGTTTTCTTTCTGTACATGTTATTATTTCTTTTAACGCATCAGTTAGCGATGTTCCTGTCTGATCTGAAACAGGTACACTAAAAGCATGTTTTCTAAAAACATCCACAACATTTAAAAATATCTTTTATTATTGTTAAATTCAGCTAGATTTGACACATCAACTAAATCTATTGCCCAAATATCATCAACGGCATTTGCGACAACTTTACGTCGCGTACACCTTTTCTAAGGTTTGCTTAGCTCTGAGGCAAGATCATCATACAATTCTTTTTTACCAAGTCGTCTAGCATTACTTTATCACAACCATGCTTATCTTGTTCAGCATCGCGATAGCATATATCATGGCTCATTGCTATTGCATCAACCTGATTGCAAGGCTCTTGTCCTGGCAACCATTATTTATGAGAGCTGCTTCTGTTCCAGCTGCAATTGTGACAGGTGGATTAGCTACTGTCATAACCTGGCCAAGAACTTCCAATATTGCTTTGTGAGGCAAAAGAAATACATCTTCGTCTCGAGTATTAAATGTTCTGACGCCAGCCTTATTTGGTTCATTAGAATTTTCGTCGAGATACTCAACATATTCAAATTATGTTACTGTGTCGTCGGTGTCATAAGCTTCTGCTAAATCGAGATAATTTTTAACAGACATTGTTTTTTTAATTAGGTTACATACAATTTTATTATTTCGGTGCTGTTGCCTTAGATAATAATTTTTGTATAATTTGTTCTCCTTTTGGTGATAAAAGTATTTTTGTTGTTGTTATCATTGCACGTTGAGTTTCTTTTGTTGGGGCGATTTCTGATATAATTTGTTTGATTGTTGTGTATCTTTTATTTTATCAGCTATTTTGTTTCACACCGCAGTTCCAGCGGCAGATGCAGCTCCAGTTGCAAAAGCTTTTGACGCGTCAAGTGCAATTGGTGCAACTTTTTGAGCTATTCCTGGGACATTTTTAATAATTTTAGTAAATATATCTCCAAAAAATCCTCCAACTCATTTTCTTCTGTAAATTTTTTTCTCTGTTTCATTATATCTGAGGCTGTATAAAAATAACAAACAATAACTCGCTGTTGTGCGCGTAGGTGTAAATAATAAGTAACAACCTCGTTATTCAAATCCAGTTGTCTTCCAGATTGATCCGTCAATTGCATAGTTATTTCTGTTATTTGATTTTCAACGTTTAGCGGATAATAAATAACTTGACGTGGACCAATTTGCATGAGAGATCCCGGTGGAACGTCTGGAGAAAAACTATATATTGTTTGTCCTTTACTTCCCTGGGCTGAGTAAGATCCAAAAGCAATAGAGCAATTTATTAATATTGTGTTTACGTCGGTTATATTTACTGGCAGATCACCATCATACGTTATATTTAGTCCTGTAATTGATCCATATTGTTTACGAGCAAACCCTATCAACGACGCAATACTTTTTGCTGATGGAAAATCGATTAACATATTATTTTTTAATGTTATTCTAGCGCTTAAGGTGTTATAATTCGGTGTCAGCTCAAACGTATCAGCGACACCTTTAACTCTTGTTATCAGCTCTTTTATTGTTTTATTTAGATCAGTGACATTGTAAGCTCCTTGTGGAATTATAAATGTTTTCCATGCAGTTCTTGCAGTTGTAATAGCGAATGTAAATTCATCATTTACTCCAGGTTTTACGTTAGCCATAAAATGTCATGCCATACAGGAAATTAGTCCTATCTCATCCTATCTCATACTGCTGTTCAGGATCCAGTTGTATTGGTGGAATATAATTCACTGAAAAATTTGCCCTATCTTTAGCAGCTGTGCTAGAGTCTAGTAATAATGTTGTTGATATTACTATTATTATATTTTTAATAAAATTAAGTCGCGGTGTAAAATTTCTTATTCGTCAGATGTTAATAAATTTTTCGCTCTCAAATGATCAAGTAGATCAATAATTTCCATGTCATTTTCAACACCAACATTTCCAGCCTCTTTTGATGATATCAATAACATTAATCTGCCTATCATTTCAGTTACTGATGCAAATATTTTTACTCGGGAGTCTGCGACTCCTGTTTCTGTTTTTTCTTTAGCTATCAAGCGACGTTCATCATAATGATCAAACAACTTTTCAAAATTCCATCCTGATTTAATATATTTTTCATCGCTAAATTTCACTGCAGTCTTTTTAAAAATATCAGCAATAACACCATCACTAGATTGTTTATAAAGTTCTTAATTTATTGGTGTGGTCCCTCTCAGATTAACATCATGTGAGGAACCCCCTAGTGCCGAAAGTTTAAAGTATTTTATGTATTCATGTTTTTTTTCATTATGTGTGTGTTTCTTGTCAAGTTTATTGAATTTCGATTTTATTAAATTTTGAGTTAGGAATTGTACACCATTCAAATCAATTGTATCTTCTAATGTATCAAATTCTTAAGAGTTGTTATTTAATTTATAATTATAGTTATTCTATAAGTCTAAATTTTAATGAGTAAAGAAATTAAAATTTTAATTTCTTGGTATAAATTAATTAAGTTAATTTCATATTTAATTTCCATATATGCAAATTTGGTAGTGAAGGTTAATTAACTAAGTAGGGTTTTAGTTTTTAAATAATTATTTAAAAATAGTTTTAATAAATGAATAAATATAATGTTTCATGCTTTGCGCATGGGTTTAGTTTTGGGATCTTAATTAGGCACGAGAAGCATTCACACTACGCTTCCGCGATCACGTGAACACTAGCTCAGGTGCCACGAGTTTCCTGTCCAATACGTGAATGATTGCTTAGTTCTAGTATGGAATTTTGATCCTAAATCCATCATTTTGAGAGTTCTGAATAAATTATTTAGTCATTATAATCAGTTTAAATATCGTGAGGTTTAGTTCTAATAATTAGTTATAATTAATTAATGTAAGTATGTATATTAAAGTTGTCGAGTCTATTAAAGCTATTTCGTGAATAAGTCAGACAAATCATACAAATATTGAATCTGTCCTTTCTCCCTGGTCCGCAAAATCCATCTAATCGGTATTCTACATCCCAAGGAGGAGTCTCGTCATCAAACAGTACATTGATTACATCCTTCAAATTCTCTTCCATTGCTTTAGTTCAAAGTCCATTTTGTAAATATGTTAGATTTCATCTATACAATAAGTTGACTATGTCCTTTTTCCCTGGTCCGTAAAATCCATCATCGGTACTCTACATCACAAGAAGGAGTTTCATCATCAAGTAGTGTACTGATATTTAATCTTTCAAAATCTTCCATTCCCTTAAATCAAAGTCCGTATTCGTTCCATTAGCTATTCCGTGATTCCTTTTCTCCGCTGACCTTTCCATCTTCCTCATTAAACAAATGTATCTGGGGGCATAATACATAATTTCAATTCAGAAGACTTACTTCTCAACCAGGAGTTTCAGAAGTTCGCAAATCTCTAAGTCGTTTCCATTATGCAAGTCGCTAAGTAGACTGCTTACTGACAAGACGTTCCGTAATGTTTATAAAGTTCAGACATATCTTTTTCTTCATCTTTATCAACTTTAGCTGAAGCTTGTTTACCATTTTTAATTATATTATCTAATAATAATATTTAAACATTGTGTTCATCATGTGACCATGTTTTAATATTATCAATACGTTTAATATTATTTTCTCTCATAAAACTATGATATTCTAATAAATCTATTTGTTGTTTTAACCTTTGTTTTTATCTCTGCTACTCTCTCAGTTTCCTCTAGACTATCAGTTAATACTCTTCCAGTTTCCTCTGGACTATCAGTTGATACTCTTTCAGTTTCCTCTGGACTTTCAGCTGATACTCTTCCAGTTTCCTCTGGACTTTCAAATCCTTCTTCTTGTATACGCTCTTTTACGCGATTTTCATCGTTTATTTTAAATTTCCTATGAAAATTTCACCCCTTACCAAAACCTTTTGCTCTGTTATCATCAACCGTTCTGTTAAAGACTGTAGTAATAATACCTTTCCTAATTTTATCAGCAAATTGAATCATATGTTCGTTTTTCACAGCTTTATTTAATCCAGAATTAGACTCACTACCATCAACCATCATTTTATTTAAATCAGCAATAAGTTTATCATATCTATCTTTTGTCAAAGTTTTTAAATTATCAATATCTTTTATATCATTTTCTTCTTAAAATTCATGGTATTCATCATCTGATATTTTATCATTTGCTTTTTTTTCTATGAAATCGTCTTTTCCCGTCGACATTTAATAACTTTTTGTGTTAACACGACAATTGTTTTTGCTCTTTTTCAATATCTCCTATATTTTCTGATAATTTTCCTAGAACATTTCTAATTTCATTCTGCTAATCTTTGTTCAATTTCCAGTGGATTTTTTAACAGCCGATTTAGTTCAGTTCGTCTACGAGCAGGATCAGGAATATATTCTGCAAGGTATCTAGCTAACTTTAGTCTTTGTTCATCAGATCTTCTAATAACGTTTGCAGCAGCTGCTTCTTGCTGTTCTTTAACTAATCCGAGTAAACATTTTTCCTGTAGTTTTGTTAAGTTCTTCTTCTGATAGTGGTTTAGTTTCAGGTTGTTTTCCAAATAGAGCCTCAGTAACTGGTTTAAGAGCTGTATCTGCTGTTTCTGCGGCAACTATCTGTAAACGTCGTGCTTGCTGTACGTTTTGCTTAAATTCTGCCTGAGATTGTGCAAGTTTTTTCAAATCTTCTATATGTTTTATGTACTTTGCTCGTTTATGCATAATTATATCAAAGATGTTTGATAAAACGTACTGCAAGTATCTGTCAATACAACAGCGAAACATTTCATCTGGATCACGTGCGAGTTTATCAAATAAGAAAAGGTTATATTTATCTTTTGTTGCCTGATGATATAGTTCAATAAATTTATCTTTTGTTACGTCGCCATATTGTTCGTTTGCAATATTTCTAACGTCAATATTGTCCAGTCCGGGAATTAATATAAAACAATCAATATTTCGTCTAATCTGTCAACATTATAAAACCCTTGGGAGAGATAAATTTTTACGCATATGTAATTAAACTGCTTGTGTGTTAGTTTTAAAGTTCTTTTTTATTCTATTTTTGTTTCGTTACATTTTATTGTAATGATTATTGAAGGGATTCAAAGTTCTTTTTCAGTAGTTCGATGTTTTCTTTTAGCAAGTGTTGTTTGTTTAAGACGTAGAAGTGTTACATGAGAATTATTTTTAGTTAACCTAGTTCGTCTTAGGTTGAGAGCTTCGTAAACAAGCAGTTAAAATGATTGGTCAGTATTAGGGCCATACTTTGATTGCGTGATCACCATGTGTAAACAACGCTTTTTTGTGATTGGTTCTTAAGTGGGGCTACACTGGCGTACGTGATAGTTTTCTTGTAGTAAGAGACCACATGACCCATCTCGCGAGACTTGAAATGATGTTTTGGGGGTTTAAATACGCATTCGTAATATTCCTCTGGCAGAGTCGTTTTAACATCTTGAAGGAACAAGGTGTTTCTTTTTATTTGTTGCCAGATTGTTTGTTTTTCATCTGATGTTTGGATTTAATAATTTATTCTCCTGGAAACTCAACAAGTTGACTTTTTTATAAAACATTCTGAAAGATATTCATGGAAATTTATTCTGGAATTATTCGGAAACAAAAACTGTGATTCAATTGAGGAATTGTTGATATTCGTACATTGGACCACATCTGACCTCATCGCCTTCCATATTTGTGTGTCGTCGAGATTCGAACTTGGATTCTAATAGAACTATTTAGTGATAGGACTTGTGTTTTTTTTTTTTTTTATTAAATTTTGGATTATATTCACAAACCGTAAGTCCTATTTACCAATTTTTACATTGTTTTCTAGGGAAATAAATTATTTTGTTAAAATATACAAAGCTTGTTGGCTTTCACTCGTTTCTTTGTTACTGAGTACGAGCCCTTGTGACGTAACAAAATAGAATTACATTTCTTATTACGTGACAGTGAAAAATGTGATCTTATTTTATTCATTTGTTCATTGTTTAGCGGAATATCATCAAAAAAAAACTATCTTATGTTCGGACGAATCAAGCTGATTAACTGGAACAAGTTCTTCTGGTTGTTTGATAATAAAAAAATCTTCACCAGCCTCAAGATCATCATGAAGATTGTTATTATATTCGCTAAGTAGCTCGTACTTATCTTGTTGTGGATTAATTGTGTAAATGTAAACTCGATCGTAGTTAAAATTAATGCCCAGCAGTATATTCATAAGCAAATTTGTTTTTCCCTGTCCAGTTCTTCCAACAATAAGATAATGACAATCTGGAAGTTCATTGTTATGTTTATGTTTCACCAACCGCTCTGTATCAAACTTTAATATCGACGATTTTGCCATCGATGTTATACGATTTTATGTTATATAAAAAAAAAAAAATTGTCAGACAATAAATAAATAATGAGCTATTATACAAAATTTGGAACATCATTAGCAGATTCATCGGCTATAAGTACAATAACAAACGGCAATATTGATTTATCGGGTTACCTGAAAAAAACTGGCGATACAATGACAGGAAACCTGTCTATGTCAAATCAACGAGTACTAGATTTAGAAACAAATTATCCGCCAATAAATGTTGTTAATACACAAGCTGTGAGTTATGCACAACTTAAATCCGTCGTCAATAATAAACTAACATTGACAGGAGAAACTTTAAGCGGTAACTTAGATATGTCAGGAAAAAAAAATAATAAATTGGGAGACCGGATATCCACCAGCAAACTTAAATCAAACTGAAGCTGTAAGTTATTTGCAGTTGAAGTATGTGGATAATAATAAACTTGATAAAACCGGTGGGACAGTTACAAGTATTATTAGCATGTCGAGTAAAAAAATTATTGGGTTAGAAACTGTATATCCGCCAGGAAATGTTGATAACACACAAGCTGTAAGTTATGCCCAACTAAAATATGTTGACGATAATAAACTTAACAAGGCCGGTGACACAAAGACAGGTAACCTGTCTATGTCAAATTCAAAAATAACTGGATTACCGACAACCTCGCCACCAGCTAATGAAACTCATGCTATTAGTTATGCTCAGTTAAAAGAAGAACTTACCCCATATTTTAAGAAATCCGGTGGACCAATGACAGGCAACATAAACATGAGAAATAATGAAATAACTACGACATATGTTCCAGTTAACCCTAATGATCTGACAAATAAAGGGTTTGTGGACAGTCTGCCTAGCGGTGTAAAACGAACTAAAACAATGTTAGGTATATTCCAACACTTTTTAAGGCAACTGACAATCGAGTTGGTTTTGAGGTAAGCTAATCAGCATAGTATCCTGAAAATTGTCCTTATTACGCTTTCTCTGATAGACACGAGTGGACGACCAACGGAGAAGTTGAAAATTTTTGGATCAAAATTAAATGTCCCATTGCAGTTGCTATTTGGCAATTTCATTTGTGCGGTCGACTAAACTCTAGTGTTGGTCGAATTTATAACTGGCAATTGGAAGGATCAAACAATGATATTGACTGGGTAATATTATATAGTACAACATACACTTATATTTCAACAACACAATATTTTACGATTCCGACAGAAAATACTGTCAACAAGTACTTATATTTCCGAGTTTATGTTATCGCTGCTGAACATCCGTTTCCAGGACTGACAGCATTTCAAATATATACACTCGATGATCAGATTTAATCTAATGCTATAAAATAATGTGAAGACAATGGTTTATAGACATTGCGAGAGAATTTTATGATAATATTTTTAACTTTAAAAAAGATGTTCGGGACGAATCACTATCGATACGTATGATAAATACCATAACAAAATTTACAAATCCAATGATAAACTCTCCATTGTCAGAAGAAGAAAAAAATTTTGTTCGTGTTATGTATATGCGAGGACCACAACTGAAAAAAGCAATAGAACATTATGAAGCGGTAAACAGATACTGTCATCCTGATGACTGCATAGACGAACAAACAAGTTGAAATCCTGTTTAAAAAAATATTGCTCGAGCTTGATTTTGGAAATTTAGATTTGATTATAAAATCGAATTTAATAAAAGAACGAGCTTATGATGAAAATGTAAATGAAAAAGGACGAGTAAACGCTAGACATGATAGTCTCGACAGACCAGCAGAATCTAGGATAATGGGAATAAAATGAAACAAGAAGTTATATAATAATGTTTTAAAACCAAACATTTTTAGGTATATCAGTATGTACTACCATGACAAAGAAGCCGTAATTAAAATCGTTATTATGACACCAGGCACGGAGTTAATTATTACAGTGTACGTAAACGCAATTTTGCCAATGATACGTAAAAAAGACCCAGAATTTGATCCTATCATTGCTGACAGGTCTCTAAAGATAATCAAAAATTTTGAAGATGAAATTAGGGATCTTAGTGATATTGAGCGAAACATGTTTTTTGAAGAAGTGACACAAACAAAGTTCGTAGCAAAGTATAATTCATATTACGACATAAGTGAAGCAGATGATATTACATTTCCATCGATCCAGCGCTCTAGACAATTGTTATTACGAAATTATTAAAATGAAGTCGAGAAAATGTTCACAAAACAATACGAAAAAGTATGGCTTAAAGTAAATGCTTTTACTCGTCTTAACATTCTTGGACTAAAATCACTCCATAAATTAACGCTAGCAAATTTCGTGGTAGCATATGCAATTATCAGACAACATCTTGTTCTAAAAAATTTCACGTTAGATCAGATAAGCTTGGTATTAGGGTATATTGACGAAACAGAAAAAGATTACAGTAATTTGGAGAATGAAACAGATTTGTACGAACGTGAAGTAGGAGATATTTTTGATTCATTTACTTGGTTAAAGAAAAATGATGTACTAACAGATAAACGATATAATGATACTTTTTCAGATGTTTATGACAAGTACAGAGATTTTATAGCTGATCCTGACAATAATAAGTTCCGTGAGTTTCTTGATTCTATTGTTGGTACTAGAATTTTTAATATTATATAAAACTGTAAGCAAATATTGTATAATGAAAAACGAAATCATCAATTTCAATCATATTTCAGAAGAAATTCCAAAACAAGATGTTGACGCTCTGTTGCAATATTACAGATATTATCATAAAAACCTTTGGTGTGTAAAGCAATGCTATATGTATTACAGTAGAATACTTCGAGTAATATCATATTTGCCACTGCTGATAACCAGCTCTGGCATAATTTCAAGTGGGGCATCACTAAATCCATTTCTGTTAATATCTGGTGTCGGTGTATCTCTTTCAACAGCATGTAAGAAAATTGTGCCTCGACTTGAGACGAAAAAAAAATGCTTGTAAGATAGCAATTATCACTTATAAAAAATTACTTGATCAAATACGATCTTATTTGAGAGGTGTAAAATATGATATGGACGATTTAATACGCGAGTTTCGTATTATTGACAGTATGTTAACGGATATCCTACCAATGAGAGTCAGCAGGTATAAAAAAGATTATCATAAAATATGGTTAAAACAGTAGTAGATGTTTAGAAATATCGTTATCAAAAAATACATCAACCATGTTGTCAATAAATGTCATCAGATCATCTGTCCATCCTCTTATTCGTTCGTCATTTTCAGTTGCGAATAACCATACAGATCCATATTTGACTGATAAATTATGACCAACTTTTTTAATACAATCGCGTATTCTGTTAGGAGCTATCCCAGTATATCTTGAGGCTGATTTGATTGAATTAAATGTTTTAAAAAATCTGTTTTCAAATCCAACATGTATTGGATTATAATGATACATTATATATAATATTTTATTGTTTAAATAGAAATAAATCTAAGGTTCGGGAACCTCTTTCCACCTCTCCAAATTTGGGAGGGGGGTGGGGGTTTCTGAGATAGGATCCCCTTTTGATTTGAAAACCTCATCTTAGTCTACTACTGCAACACATCATAGCATATGATGATAAGCTGAAAATACACATATTATAAGATATCTCATGGGATTTCTGTGAGTATTTATGCCCTTTCGGACTTGACTTCCACAGCTGGATCCAATATATTACATAATATTGCGAATGCTGACTGGTGTAAATGACGCCTGGTACATCTAGTGGTTACTTTACAGGTGCGCAATTGACACATTACTGTGATCCAACATTTCGGTGTAAGAGTTATAGCTCCTTGGACGCACTATTAGTATACACCACACTCTCTTGAATGACTCTAATCTCGCATTTTTATTGATTGATATGAAAAATAGTACACGAAAATGTGCAATGTCTAATCAATGTGATCCTCACATATTGCGAGAGATGTAGTTCCGATTTTTACTTACAGCTGAGTGTAGAATGTAACTGAATCTTTTATGACTGCAGTTTATTCTTGAAGTTAATGATATAATTCAGTGATATAGTGATTGGTACATATATTCATCATGCGAAGCTGCTCATACTGAACAGTCAGTATGATACCATGAATTATCTTGCTAAGAATTATTAACTATCCAGTCTGGAACTGGTTGCAGTTAGTCTCTCCGTTACTTTTAACAGCAACTTTGCTATAGAGGCATCTTCATCATGGCATGGGATGTCGGAGAGTATATATATCTATAACTATATCTATATCTATCTATCTATCTATCTATCTATC